>CAIGQZ010032649.1:11348787-11368534 GCA_903798205.1 Danio tinwini | reverse complement strand
TCTATTATTATAAAATTTTATTATTTATTTTATTATATACCTATATTTTTTTTATAGGTTTGATGCACCATTTTTCCACTAGGTGGCATTAAATTACCACCGTGAGGTACACACCGGCCACTTTATTAGGCACACCTAGTACTACTAGTAGCGGGTTGGACTCCTATTTGCTTTCAGAACTGCTTTAATTCTTCGTGGCATAGATTTAACAAAGTACTGGAAATATTCCTCATCATGAATATTGTTATATGGTCCATATTAACATGATAGCATCACACAGTTGCTGCAGATTTTGTCAGTTCAGTTGCACATTCATGATGATGCAAATCTCCCATTTAACCACATCCCAAAGGTGCTCTATTGCAGTGTTTCTCAACCGCGTTCCTGGAGGACCACCAACGCTGCATGTTTTGGATGTCTCCATTGTCTGTCACACCCATCACAGGTCTTCCAGTCTCTGCTAATAAACTGAAGATCTGAATCAGATGTGTTTGGTTAAGGAGACATGGAAAATGTGCAGAGCTGGTGGTCCTCCAGGAACGTGGTTGAGAAACACTGCTCTATTGGATTGAGTTCTGGTGACTGTGGAGGCCATTTCAGTACAGTGAACTCATCGTCATGTTCAGTTGGTACTAATGGGCTCAATGTTTGTCAAGAAAATGTCCCCATCCCATTACACCACCACCACCAGCCTGAACTGTTGATACAAGGCAGGATGGGTCCATGCTTTCATGTTGTTGACACCAAATTCTGACTCTACCATCCGAATGTCGCAGCAGAAATCGAGACTCATCAGACCAGGCAACATTTTCCCTATTTTCTATTGTCCAATTTTGGTAAGCCTGTGTGAATAGTAGCCTCAGTTTCCTCTTCTTAGCTGACAGGAGTGGCACCCGATGTGGTCTTCTGCTGCTGTAGCCCATCCACCTTTCTATCAGCTTAAACCAGTCTGGCCATTTTCCTCTGACCCTGGCATCAACAAGGCATTTGCGCCTACAGAACTGCTGCTCACTGGATATTTTCTCTTTTTCAGACCACTATCTGTAAACCCTAGTGATGGTTGTGAGTGAAAATCCCAGTCAATCAGCAGTTTCTGAAATACTCAGACCAGCCCGTCTGGCACCAACAACCATGTCAACCTTCAAAGTCATTTAAATCACCTTTCTTCCCCATTCTGATTTTCGGTTTGAATTGAAGCAGATCATCTTGACCATGTCTACATGCCTAAATGCATTGAGTTACTGTCATGTGTTTGGCTGATTAGAAATTTGCGTTAACGAGCAGTTGTTGTACCTAATAAAGTGGCCGCTTAGTGTACAGTATCTTTTTACAATTTCATCAGCAGTTTACAACCATAGACTGTATGGTTTTTTTCTTTTTTCTTTCTTTCTTTCTTTCTTTCTTTTTTTCTTTCTTTCTTTCTTTCTTTCTTTCTTTCTTTCTGTCTTTCTTTCTTTCTTTCTTTCTTTCTTTCTTTCTGTCTTTCTTTCTTTCTTTCTTTCACACATTATATTATTTCATAGGCCTATATGCTTAATTTTTATTTATCTATCTGAATAATCATTAGTCTTTTTTTTGGGCGATTTTATGTAGTCTCTGTCCACAGTGTCTAGTCCTCTTGTTCTTGTTCACTTAGGTCAGAGTCAGAGGATATACTGGCCATTTATAATCAAAGCTTTTTTTTTTTGCTGTTGCAGGTGAAGATTTATTATTGGGATAATGTTTATGTTGGGAACTAGTAATACATCTGATTCACTTAACACTGGAAAACTGGGACACCAGTAGCATATGCAAGTTTATATAACTGACCTTTAGTCTGACATACTTTGTTTGCTGATTATCATCGATTGTGTATTTAATAGGCTCTTCAACGATTTTCTAAACGAAATGAGATACAGTTGAATGAAATAAATCACTTTAACTTTTTTTACACTATCAGATGTGACCACTCTAACTTGTCATTTCACGACTGTTTTATGAATGTCCAGCATTAGGATTAATTCAGGATTAAATTAGGATTACACACACGCGCGCGTAAACATTCTGTAATACATGTAAAGATCTTTGTTTAAAATCTCAGGCTGTGTCAAGTGTAGGTGTTGCTTCTGCAGTGGGCGGGACTAATACGCGAGCTCTAACTCCATTGGCTAGCTGCACAGCGGCAAATCGAAAGAATCTGTTTACTGTTATGAGATGTCAGGATATTTGAGGTAAGAGATAAATAAATAAGTAAACGTTGATATTAATGTCTTTAAATAGATAATTTAGTGTCTCGTTTATACTTTAGGCTACATTTTGTTTTATTAAAAAATGCAGACTTTCACACCCGCCTCAAATATAGCTACATACATAGAGGCCGTGTTGGCTGTCACTGTTGTGACGAGTTTGTCCAAAATGTAAACTATTTCGTTTTTTCCTCCTTATTCTTTTTTTTTCGGGAATCAATCCTAATTGTCTTATAATTATAGTCTCAGAGGAAGCTGTCTGTATACAGAGAATTGGTTTTAGAGCCTGGTTTTAGAGACTAGACCTTTGATTTGGCCCGCCATCCCATCTGAGAAGATTGGAAGAATGATAGGGATGGTTTGGAGATTGTCATTTCAAATCTAGTGTAACTTTTTGTTTTATTGTTAAAAGCTAACTGAAATTAAATGATTCAATTAAATATTGTAAATTAATCAGATTTAGTTTAAATGTACATAGTGTCCCCTGATGAATTGAGGACAATGCAGTGACCTTGCTGAGCAAATCAAGGCAGATTCTGCTTGACTAGTGTATTCAGCATTGAACTCCACTGTTCACTGTTATGATTTTATTGCAAGACGTTATCATTTAATATGTTAAACTTCATTAGTTAATACTAAATTGTATTTGCTAATGCAGTGTAACATTTAACATGATAACTTTACTTATGATAACTTATTGCAAGTAATGTTTTTTATTTATTTATTTATTTTTTAATTTATTCTAATACAGCAACTTTAATGTAATACAGTTTGGTATATTTACCCACGGCCCATGGCCCTTTATATGAAACGGTTTGGCCACCCCTGCTCTAAATAAAATAACTTTTATATTTTTCTGTGATGGAGATGCAGTGGCGCAGTAGGTAGTGCTGTCGCCTCACAGCAAGAATGTCGCTGGGTCGCAGGTTTGAACCTTGGCTGGGTCAGGTTTGAACCTCGGCTGGGTCAGTTTGCATCTCCCTGCGTTCACGTGGGTTTCCTCTGGGTGCTCCAGTTTCCCCCACAGTCCAAAGACATGCGGTACAGGTGAATTGGGTAGGCAAAATTGTCCGTAGTGTAAGAGTGTGTGGATGTTTCCCAGAGATGGATTGCTGCTGGAAGGGCATCCGCTGTGTAAAAATGTGCTGGATAAGTTGGCGACAAGAAAATGAATGATTTTTCTGTGACATTTGACGTCATATCATTTGATTCGTATTATTTATTTTCTTTTTAACCTGCTTAATTTTCACTGTTTCCCTGTTTTAGTATTGCACTTGATGCCATCTAATGTACTTATTAATATGATTGTATTGTTAAAGCACAATAATAATGATATATAAGTTTATTTAGCAAATTTTTTATAGTTTTAAAATCTCTAAGCATAAAGCATGAATTTCATACTGGTGGTTGCTTTATTCAAATGTAATTTGTGAAATAATAATTAGACTTTTGTTAAAAAGGAAGGAGTAATGACAGCAGAAAATCTATTTGATCAAAATTATTATAACCTTTGTAAATTAAGCATTATTTTTTTTATATATACATTGTAGTAGATTATAGGCGTGGGACGATAACCGGTTTCAAGGTTTACAGCAATTTCAAAAAGTCAAGTTTTTATTACTGCAAAAAATTTCTGTTATACTGTTCCCAAGGTATATGTAAGTTTTTTTTAATGTATTTTTTTTATGTGTTGTAAAGAAATCTGTGTTTTTTAAACTAATGAAGAGAGCAGAAGTTAGCAATTTATTATAATTATTTAGCCTGACATGTTTACTGTTCTAAAAATATTAATGTTTCTTAAAGTAAAATAAACTGTGTTCAATAGGGAAAAAGTAATTTTTTTGTTTAGTTTTTTTTTGTTTTACCCAGACATTTAAAAAGAATTTATGTTAAAGCAGTAATCAGAATACTGTCATACCATGAAACCGTGGTATATTTATCCAAGGTTATCATCCCGTCAGAAACTTATACCGGCCCATGCCAAGTAGATTATCTGTCATAAAGTGACTTAAAATAACTTGAACTCACACTGTATGTGGTTCATCCAGTAAAAGTGAGCACACATTAACAATAGCAAATTTTTTATTTTTATTTTACGTAAATATAAACAGTACATCAAGCTGGAGTTTGTGGTTAGGTTGAATGCTCATGTTCACAGACCAGTGATGGTGCTGGATGTTTCTATGTAGGCCTAGGTCTAATACAGGAAGCCTGGGAAACATTTGAACTGCTGACTGCTGGAAAGTGTGCATGGGTGGTCAGGATTGTTTCTATGTTTCCATTCTGTGTTTAAGTGAAGATGGATGCTGCTATTTCTTTACTAAATGCAGTAACTAAATACCTTAGGCTTTGAAGAAAGTTGGAGATTGAAACTAAATGAGTATTTTCCGTGAATGCATCCCTAGTTATCAGGTTATTTATATCTCTTTAAAGTAGAACCAGCTATTGAAAGTGTTTGAGTATGAGGGTGTTAAAGCGCTCTAGGCAGATAAAGAGTGAAATTAAAGCCCTCCTATCTAGACTGTTGGCTGCACCACATACACCAGTCTCAAGTGTCTGGAGACTTAAAAATGCTAACCTGACTGAAAAAACATTCTCAAACATTAATTATGTTTGTAACATTACATACTTAAATGTATTTTTTTCATTTAGGGTTATCTCTGCTGATATTTATGAATCTACAATTATGTACAGTGCATCTGGAAAGTATTATAGCGCTTCACCTTTTCCACATTTTTTTATGTTACAGCCTTTTTCCAAATGAATTAAATTCATTAATTTCCTCAAAATTCTACACACAATACCCCATAATGACAATGTGAAAAAAAATATATTTTTAAATTGTTGCAAATTTATATATAAAAAAAGCTGAAAAATCACATGTACATAAGTATTCACAGCCTTTACCATGAAGCTCTAAATTGAGCTCAGGTACATTCTGTTTCCATTGATCATTCTTGAGATGTTTCCGCAGCTTAATTGGAGTTCACCTGTGGTAAATTCAGTTGATTGAACATGATTTGAAAAGGCATACACCTGTCTATATAAGGTCCCAGGGTTGACAGTGCATGTCAAAGCACAAACCAAGCATGAAGACAAAGGAATTGTGCGTACACTGTAAAATTTCCATGATTTTAACAGTAAAGGTCCGTACAATCTACAGTGAAAATCTGTTAAATGATTAACGGCTCATTTCTGTACAAAATATGGAAAATAGTTGTAACAGATCTAACCTTTGTTTTCGAGAAACTAATCAGAGTTTTTGAAATCTCACCACACACCCTCATTCACTAGTCCCTAAATTAGTCAATTAGTTTAGTCCACTAGACAGAGTGAATGACCACAAATGACTGAATTCAGACACTGATAGACACCTGCTGTTAACAAGCACAATCACTGAAGGAAAGAACAAGAAATAAAACTACAGACTCACACCAAACCAACTGAATTACAACAGGATTAAACAACTCCATTAAATAACAGCATTAGCAGCTTCACTGATTACACTTTGACTTCAATTCTCTCTTATCTGCAAGAATATTCGATAATTAACAGAGGTTTATATTTTTTATTGAAAATGTTTCATTTGACCTCACCATCATGGAGATCAGTGGCTGCTTTAGTTGGGCTCTTGAACCTTTACTTTTCTGTCTTAATGTTTCTCTGGTTGTTTTAACTGTGTTTCTGAAACTCATCAGTTTAAGCAAGAAAGGCAATGAGAAACTATACTATGTATAGTTGATCATTACAAACACAATTTCTTGTATTTTATAAGTTCAACCATAGAAAATAGTTTTATTTGAAATTGTTTGGGATATGTTACAGTTTTCCATGGAGGTTCAACAAGCAATTAAGTAATTGATAAGAATTTAATATTTTATCAGTTTCATGTACAAAACCTTGAGCTCGCACGCCCACGTTATGACACACAGACATCAAGAATCAGTATATGAACCTCAACCATGGTTGCTAAAAAAAAAAACAGCTTAATTCATTCATGCTGCAGTGCATGCTGGGTGCCAGCATAGTACAAAAATCCCAGCATGCATTGCAGCTTGAAGTTCTTACAATCTTTTTATTTTCCTTTATTTTATCTTGTTCTTCGGGGGTAATATTTCAGAAGATTGTTTTTATTGTTCTGGGTTGATTTTATATTTGATTTTTATTTTTCATTTGTCACCATTGTTGAGATTCAAAGACTAGTTGTTGATGTCTGTGTGTTTTTGATTTCTATCATAGATCAAACATTCTCATTGTGAATGGTGTATTTACACCTCTTGAACAGCCATTGGCTGCTGTAGGTCAAGTGGGTTCATTTACATGTGGCATTCATTTCTCCTTTATAGGCCCACACGGAATCTGCGCGTGCAGAATTCTGCAGATTTTCTGCAGATTTTTAGCCCATTGTTATTTCTGTTTATTTACTTACAGTTAACTATTTACTGTTAATCTAATTGGATTTGCATTTTAAACATTAAATAAAAGTAAAAAAAGATATAATTTTTTATTTCACATTTAAAGGTTTTAGTTATGATACTCCTAGAATAATTCTGCAGAAATCCACAGATTTTTACCAAAATTCTCCGCAGAAATAGCAAAAAACTTGCGCAGATTCCGTCTGGCCCTGCTTATAACTAGCAAGATATTCAATGAGTGCACAAGCAGATGAAGGTGATTTTGATATCATAGTTATTCTTATCAGACTTATTATTGTTGTTTTTTTCTTTGGGCTTTTTATGCTATACAAATAGTGTGATTAACACAATTAATTATAGCAACCAAAATAAAAACTAGTGGCAGATCAAAGAGTTTAAAAGCCCAACTAAAGCAGACTCTGTCCTCCATCATGGTGACTTCAAATGAACAACAGAAATTTCATTAAGAGCTTTTGTTCGAGTGGCAGAAATAGTCAAAGGTCAATAATAAGTGAAGATCCTGATCAGGCCTGGATTAAGAAATCAGAGGCCCCTGGGCACAATGTCTTTAGGGCACTCTACAAGGCCGCACCCCTATAGTTGAATTAAAAAATAAGATTAATATAATATTTAAAAAAAAAAAGTTAATCTATAATATTTTGCCCACATTTTTTAAATAAATGACATAGTACATATATTTATAGTCAACAAAGATTTATTTGCACTTGCCTAAATAGACACACCAAAATCAGCATTTTTTCTCCCCTCGCAGGGGCCCCAAGTGCGCACAGGCACCCGGACCTGTGCCCATAATGCCCATTGGTTAATCCGGCCCTGCTCCTGATGTTTGTAGAGTTGTTTGATGATCTCTGCTGAGATCTTGAGCAATTACATTTTTATTGTGTAATTTGTTTTATTTTTATTAATTATTATTTTATTTAGAGTCTCAGTTGATCTTTGGTTTTGGCTGTGTTTTTGTGTTTTATTTTCTTCAGTGATTTTGCTTGTTAACAGTTGTTCATCAATAATTCTCAATCCTCCTTTAATTAGACACCTAATTATCTGATCAACTTCATCACTGTCTGAGTGTTCAACCCTCTGAAGTAAGGACACTAGTGAAGATTTTGCTCTGGGATTTAAGGGGTTAAATGCGTTCAATAAAAAATACAGACTGTGGAATGTATTTTTAACGGAAATATTCTGTAGATTAAATTTATGACCGTAAAATGTTAAAAACAATAGATTACTGGCAACCACAGCTGCCGGTATTTTACTGTAAAATCAAGAAAAAAAACACCAAAATTCTGTAAAACGGTTTTTGTGTCACCATTGTGGAGGATAGTAGCATCTGGGTGCAAGTCCAAGATAAACTAAAAGAATTTGATGTTATGCTACCTCTTCTTTTGTTTAAAGGTAACTGTGTAGTTACTAATGCAGTGAAAATCTGTTTGCTGATTGTAAACACACATGAACACATTAGTGCATTTAATGACTTTACGTTTTTATGCACTAAGCTACGTTTTTGTGAACTGAACATTGTATCAGTTCATGAAATACAGTTATTTTCCGTAAATTTTGACAGTTCTATAAACTTCCGTATTTTTTACAGAAAAATTCTGGCAACCACAGCTGCTGGTATTTTTCCGTAAATTTTACAGATTTTTTTTTAACAGTGTAGACCTCCGAGACAATATTGTCTCCAGGCACAAGGCTGGGGAAGGTTACAGAAAAATTTCTGCTGCTCTGAAAGTTTCTATAAGCACAGTGGCCTCCATCATCCGTAAGTGGAAGATGTTTGGAACCACCAGGACTCTTCCTAGAGCTGGCAGACCATCTAAGCTGAGTGATCGGGGGAGAAGGGCCTTAGTCAGAGAGGTGATCAATAACCTGATGGTCACTCTGTCTGAGCTCCAGCGTTCTTCTGTGGAGAGAAGAGAACCTTACAGAAGGACAAACATCTGTGCAGCAATCCACCAATCAGATCTGTATGGTAGAGTGGCCAGAAAGAAGCCACTCTCCACCTGAAATTTGACATCTGAAGGACTCTCAGATCATAAGAAACCAAATTCTCTGGTCTGATGAGACTAAAATTGAACTCTTTAGATTGAATGCCCATCATTATGTTTGGAGAAAACCAGGCACTGCTCATCACCAGGCTAATACCATCCCTACAGTGAAGCATGGTGGTGGCAGCATCATGCTGTGGGGATGTTTTTCAGCAGCAGGAACTGGAAGACTAGTCAGGATAGAGGGAAAGATGAATGCAGCAATGTACAGAGACATTCTGAATGAAAACCTGCTTCAGAGTGCTCTTGACCTCAGATTGGGGCGACGGTTCATCTTCCAGCAGGACAATGACCCAAAGCACACCACCAAAATATCAATGGAGTGGCTTCACAACAACTGTCCTTGAGTGGCCTAGCCAGAGCCCCGACCTAAATCCTATTAAACATCTCTGGAAAGATCTGAAAATGGCTGTACTCCGTCGCTTCCTATCCAACCGGATAGAGCTTGAGAGGTATTGCAATGAGGAATAGGCAAACATTCCCAAAAACAGGTGTGCCAAGCTTGTGGCATCATATTTAAAAAGACTTGAGCAAAGACTGTGAATACTTAAGTACATGTTATTTTTACAGCTTTTTTATTTTTAATAAATTTGCAACAATTTCAAAAAATCTTTTTTCACATTGTTATTATGGGGTATTGTGTGTAGAATTTTGAGAAAATAAATACATTTTATTCATTTTGGAATAAAGCTGTAACATAAAAAAAATGTGGAAAAGTTGAAGCCCTATAATACTTTCTGGATATACATTGTATGAAATCAAATAAATAAATAAATACAGCAATTTAACATCTGCATTTTCATAAAAAAAAGTTGAATTTAAATTTTAAAAGTAAGTGTTTAGTAAATGCAGCATGAGATAGGTTTTCTTTTTTATTTATGCAACATTGTGTTCTGATATAATCTGTAGCCATGATTTCAGAGGCTGTAACTACAACCTTTTTTGTTAATTCATGTTAACTAATGTGCTTAACCCAGTAAAAATGGTACCAAATTGTACATTTCCCAAAAGGATAATCACCAAAAATCAAGAATGCAAGATTACATGATGTCATTGCTTTGCAAAATGTAAAAAATATTACTATAATGGAAGTCAATGGTGCAAAAACATCCACAAACATTACAAAAGGGTAGTAAATCTGCTGTTCAATAAAATAAATTCAACATAATATTTAAACTAATTTCTTATAACTAATTATTTTGTCTTTGCCACACCTACAGTGATTTGTTCTTAAGCTAATCATTACTTTTAATTCTTAAACGGGCTAATAATATTGACCTTTTAATTTTTACATTTGTTTTTATTCCAAACAAGAATAAACAAGCCACTTTCCAGAAGATCAAATATAAGAAATACTGTGGAAAAAGTTACACGCTTTTTTTAAACATCCTTAATGAAGATAAGAATGAAAATGAATTAACATTTCACAGCATGCCTAATAACCTTCTCCTCAACTGTACAGCATATGAGCAATTCCAGCGTTATGGATGTGACAATTGCAGTAAAAACTTAAGACATAAATTCACAGGGAAAGTATATGTTAACATTATGTTGAAATATATATGTTACATTATATATACATTATGTTGTTTCTATTTTTCAAAACAACTAACCACAATTCATTTCAATTCAATTCATCTTTATTTGTATAGAGCTTATACAATGTAGATTGTGTCAAAGCAGCTTCACATGAAAGTTTATAGTGAATTGAAACAGTGTCAGTTCAGTTTTCAGTGTTTAAGTTCAGTTCAGTTTAGCTCAGGTCAGTGTGAGTTAATAATCACTACTGAGAGTCCAAACACTGAAGAGCAATTCCATCGATGCGCAGCTCTACAGATCCCGAACCATGCAAGCCAGTGGCGACAGCGACGAGGAAAAAACTTCACCAATTGGCGAAAGTGAAGAATTTAAAAAACCTCGAGAGAAACCAGGCTCAGTTGGGCACGACCATTTCTCCTATGGCCAAACGTCTTGTGCAGAGCTGCAGTCTAGGCGCAGTAGCTGGACCTCCGCGAAGACACGTCTGTCCTTGGAGCATCACAGGAATCAGTCTCATGCTTTCCATCATGACCACCACAGCAGCAGCTCAGGATACGGCCTGGTCCAGAAACCTTGGGATCGTCTCAAGAGATTACGGAATTATGAAAGTTATGGAATCAGAAAAATATCAATCTATATTTTAAATGAGAAAAATAAAAATATGTTATGGATGTGACCAAAAAAGTATGCAAGTTTACAGTATACAACATACTTTGTAGAAATTCTTTGAATTAAAATGCACAACCCAAAAGAAATAATGCTAATCAAAAGATAAGTTAGCTTACTATAGAACAAAAATGATGGATACGACACCTCTCTGTTATGGATGTGACAGATGTGAAATTTCCACTTGTGTGACTTTGTTAAATCAAATATAATTGTTTGAAAACATTGACAGACATTTTTGAGTATTTTTGCAGTACAGTGAAATACAAGGCTACACAAAAAACCTAGAAAGGGTTTCGCTATTTTGGTGAAAACAACTTTTTTCATGGCAAGGTTGACATTTGCATGGAATTGCTTATGTATAACAGTTACAACTACTAGTTAATAGTGCTGTTTGTTAAGCCAAAGTACTTGTCCACTGAACACTTAAGTCCATGTAAAACTTTGTCCACAACCAGTACTTGAGTATTTACCCACTCCTGTGATATCTGCTGAAGTGCTGAATCATTTTTCCAAGTGAACTTGTTGATTCACTGAAACACTGCAAACATTAAAAGTATCTTTAAGCTGATAACGTGACCAGGTCAAGCATTTATTGCACAACCGTCACTCTCGTGTTTGAGCTTGTGTTCAAATGTTGTGTGGTTAGTGAGGTATGCTAACTGTTAATCTAAACAGAATTCTTTTAAACAGTATTATGTAAGACAGTCCTTACTCTCTTTCCAAGTGGCCTGCTTGCTATCTCTCAAAACGGTGCTGAAGAAATTAGAGGCAAACAGAAAGACGGATGTCATTCTAACCGTCTATTTGAGAGCAGTCAACCGCACATTACACAGCACTCTGATAACATGTACTGAATGTCAGTGGTTACAGCTGTGGTTATGGTTACTGGCCAGGGCGTGTGTGTGTGTGTATGTGTGTGTGTATGTGTGTATGTGTGTGTTGTTTTTGTACACATATTTTGGTATTTGTCAAACTTTTTTTTCTTGCTGATTCTCAATGACATTGGTACATCGAGAGCAAGAGTGTGCAGGTTTTTATAACTGACTGAGTTATGAAGTACACAGAACAACACACTTCTAAATGCTTCTTAAAGTGACAGTTCACCCAAAACTGAACATTCTGTCATCATTTACTCAACATTTACTTGTTTGAGTTTCTTTTTCTTTCTGTTCAACACAAAATAAATTAAAAATGCTTTAAACCTATAACTATTTTTTGTGTCCCAATTTGCATACTTATACTACGTCCTAAAAGTACATACTTTTGTCGTTACGGTGGGGCAATGGGCAGCACAATCGTCTCACAACAAGAAGGTTGCTGGTTCAAGCCCTGGCTGGGTCAGTAGGCATTTCTGTGTGGAGTTTGCATGTTTTCCCCGTATTCGCGAGGGTTTACTTTAGGTGCTCTGGTTTCCCTCACAGTCCAAAGACTTGCGGTACAGGTGAATTGAATAAGCTAAATTGGCTATAGTGTATGTGTATGAATGCAAGAGTGTATGGTTGTTTCCCAGTGTTGGGTTGCGGCTGGAAGAGCATCTGCTGCATAAAGCATATGTTGACGGTTCATTCCGCTGTGGTGACCCCTGATTAATAAAGGGACTAAGCTGAAAAGAAAATGAAAAGTATACTTTTAAGATTTGCGACATACCACTTCCTCATTAACGGACCATTATGTTGCTCAGATACGACTCCTGTCAATCATCTCAACACATCATCCACATTTTTTCATATTTAATTTCCTACCTTATCGGAGAAGCAGTAGTAAGTTAATCTGTCATTGGCGAGTCTTTCATGCAGAGAAATCTCCTCAGGTCTTTTGATAATTATTCTAAAGTTAATGTCCAAAAACTTTATAGACTTTATAGAAGTTCACATTGTTGTTGCAGATGAAAAATAACACAGAAATATTTTCCACCTTGCAAGATATTATTTAATAGTCACTCAAACAATTTTATCAAAGTCTCACTACTTGAAGGATGGTCTTGCGCTTCTGCCATGTTTGTAGTTTTTACCAGAGTTTGTAGTTAATCGAATTCACGTCCAATGTGCAATGTATTGTATGCAATGTTATTGGTTAGAGTATGGACGTTTTGCATTTCGAATTTCTACTGGAAATAGTACATCATTCGTGAACCTTTAACATAATCTTTTCAACATACTACAGTTTGGGGCATACTAATTCTGTTTTCAAATACTATTTAGGATGGATAGTATGCTAGTTGGGACGCAGACATTGACTCCCATAGTATTTGTTTTTCCTACACTCTGAGAAAGAAAATTTAGCAAGCTGTCACTGGAGTGGTACCTTTTCAAAAGGTACACATTTGTACTTAATGGGTCCATATTGGTACCTTAAAAGTTTATATTTGTACCTAAAAAGTTTAAGAGGAACATTTTTGTACTTTTTAGGTACTAATATGTACCCTTGAGGTATTAATATGGACCTTTTAGGTACAAATTTGTACCTTTTAAAAAGGTACCACCCCAGTGACAGCTCACATACCTTTATTTCTGAGATTGTACTATGGAAGTCAATGGTTACAGGTTTCTATCATTTTTCAAAATATCTTCTTTCGTGGTCAATATAAAAAGAGAAATCTTAAAGCTTTAAAACCAGTTGAGGGTGAGTACATATTCTTTTTAGTGCGAACTATTTCTTTAATTCTATTATTTATTTTTATTTTTATTTGAGAGTGTTTTGTATGAGTGCATGTCAGCAGTGTTTTTCTGGTGTCTAATATGATAAGCTTGGGTATAAATTCATGGAGTTTATCTAGAAAAACAGCTGTGAGACTGAAGATACCATAGTCTATTATTGACCACTTGACCACAGTTCAGTGATAAGTCAGCTGTCTCACAACACTATTTGGCTGATACAGAGCCAGGATATCATTGTTAGTGTGCTATTTTGACTTGCATGTGCAAGTAAGCGACCAAACAGAACACACCAGTAATAGTATCATGTTAAGGCTGTTAAAAAAATTAAATAATAATAATTTTGTGATTTAATGTTCTGAAGCATGTATTAATACCATTGTTCTGGTGAATTTATAAATGCATTTTGGACATTAGTAGGGCCAGACAAAATCTGCGGACATTTTTAGCTATGTCCTCAGAGAATTTGGTCAAAAATCTGCGGATTTATGCAGAATGATTTTAGGAGTATCATAACTAAAAACTCAACATATGAAATAAAAGATTTTTAACATTTTTAACTTTTATTTAATGTTTATTATAAAAATTCAATTAGATCCACTTATTTGGTAAACAAAGCAAGTCTCCTATATAATATATCAAGTAAAAGACAGACAATATTACTTCACAAACTGTATTGTAAATAAATCATACAGACATTTTAATGTTACTGTTATTATATCACAAGTTTATTAGTGAAATTATTTTAAAAACTAAATAAATATAAATCTACACACATTTACAAGAGGACATAGACTCAACGATTTCTGCGCGTGCAGATTCCGTGTGGGCCTAGTCATTAGCAATGCAAACAATAATAACATTTAAAAAATATAACTATACCCAACGGTACTGAGTTATCTGACTTAAATACCTAAAAATATGTTTATATGCTGACAGTCACTTTTATATAAATGATTTAGTTTGAATGGAAAAGACCACGTGGAATATCACAGTGTTTACATCATTCAAAGGTTTGGAGTCAATAATTTAATTATTTACACTAAGGCTTTATTTGAAATAAAACAAAATGGTATCATTGTGAAATATTGGTACTGTTAAAAAACTATTTTCTATTTGAACATATTTTGAAATGTAATGATGGATTTTTTAGCAATATGCCTTAAAGGAACACTACACTTCTTTTTTCTTTTTTAAAGGCTGATTTGAACCATTTTTTTAATCCATTCAGCCGATTTCGTGTTCTGGCGAGGCCACTTTTAGCTTAGCTTAGCATAATGAATTGAATCAGATTTGACCATTAGCATTTAGTTCAAAAAAGAGTTTTGATCATTTTCCTATTTACAGCATGAATCGTCTGTAGTTACATTGTGAATGTATCATAAGACAGAAAGAAAGAAAAAAATATTGGCCGATATTGCTAGGTACTATACTCACATTCTGGTGTAATAGTCAAGACACTCTACTGCTGTACCATGCACCAGGAGGAATAATATTGCACAGCACATTCAGAGGGTGCTTTGAAACCATGAAGACATGGGATATACATCTGTTTAAAGTAAACAAGCTACTGTATAGAACATTTTATTTTATGTCCAAGTATAGTTCATAGCTATATTGGGCTAGAAAATAGTAATGTTTAATTTTCTGTTGGTTTTATTACAGGATGCAACTACAGAAGACTCAAGCTTTAAATGGGAATATTATCAAAACCTTTTAAAATGCTAATGGTCTGATTCAAAATCTGATTCAATTCATTATGCTATGCTAAGCTAAAAGTGTTCCGAGCAGAACAAGAAATCGTCTGAATGGATTCAAAAATGGTTCAAGTCATTTGTTCAACTCTAGGAGACTTAAAAAATTTGCCTTTTTCAACAAAAAAGGTAGCATGTTCTTTTAAATCTTGAGTGTCGCATAATCAGAAATGATTCTAAAATGCTGATTTGGTGCATTTCTTATTGTTCTAAAAAGTTGTGCTTCTTGTTGTGAAAAACATTGCATTCACAAAAGAACATTTATTTTGGTATAGGACTTTATTTGCTGAATGTATTTCTTGTACATTGATTTAATGCTTTCCTCTTGTTTGAAAGTATTCATTTTATATATATATATATTTGACCTCAAAACTAAAAAAAAAGGCCAAAGATGATGTCATGACGGTCATAAAGTGTATCACACACTCTCCAGAGAAGCTGTGAACTCAATAAGCATGCATTCAGCTGGATTATCACTGTTAATCTGAACAGATTTGTGTGGGCTTTTAATCTCCCATTTTGAGTTAAGACCAACTTTAGTGAAACTGGTCATTGTCATTTGTTTGTCATATCACCCCCATCTCTCTGTCTCTTTTTTTTCTCCAGGTCTACAACTGCACAACCAGACTCTTCCATTATTTTAAACAAGAGACTTTGGGCTGCTTAGCAACCATGCATTCTGATACACACAGGAGGGCCCCTTATTTCAGAAGTTGTAGCCAGGAGGAGGTAATCTGCCCACCCATACACTCTCTCACACACACACACACACACACATATATATGTAGTCATCACTGAACTTCAAGCTGTATGACTCATAATTTGCCACAAAAACCCCAGGAGCCTTTTAAAAGCGTGTTAAATGAATATCTGATTTTGTGTGTGTGTGTGTGTGATTTTATTATTTTTTTGTTTAATCTTCATTTGTACAGTATGTCACAGGGCAGCAAGGGTTGTCCGTATATGCTGGCATAGAGTTTTCTGGTTAAGGGGAGAAAATGCATTCCAGGGCTACCTCAGCAAGTCACTGGCTCTCTGGCACACACATACACACACACACACACACACAGTTCTGGTTGGTTACTGCGGCATGATCTGGCTGCAGCTGAAGACAGAGGGGAGGGGTCTCTCTCTCTCTTTCTCTCTCTTTCTCTCTCTCTCTCTCTCTGAGTCTCCGCTCAGTCTGAAACTGCTCTCTTGCAGTGCTTTTGCTGGCAGGATCACATGAAACAGGACATTCTGTCCGGGACAGGGCTTACCTGTTGGAAAATGTGTGCTTTGATCATACGAAATACACCATAGGAATGTTTGGATACTCTTGAAAAGCAGGTACGTTTCCAGTGTCATGCCTCAATCCTGAGTTGCGTAGTTGCATGAGAGAGCCTCTAACTTTTCTTCAGCTGTATGTAGAAGAGGGTCTTTTCATGGATTCAACTCAACTGGGCTGTTTTTCTTCTTGTTGTATTGGGATAAGAATGTATGTTTAGGTTTTTTTTTTGCGATCAATACATTCCCTAATTTATTTATTTGTGAGGGACCAAACTAATAGCATGTATCAAGTTATGTAATGTAATGTAGATTTGTTTGCGCATGTGATGCTTGTATTGATCTCTATGTGGTGTGTATGTATATCAGTGATGCAGCTTTTAGAGGACTGCCTCTTTTTTGGATGCTTTCCAGGAATCTTTGACAAAAGCAGGGTGATCTATTGATCTGTTTATTTGTTACATGTACTGCCAACAAAATCTGAATTTGCAGGACACCGTTGCTTCTGTAAGGGGACGTTACTGTGTGTGTTGTGTGTGTTTTTACTGTAGTGAGTATATGCACCTGCCTGGATACCTTACCTTCTAATGAGATTCAGAACTTCTAACATCTCTTTTTCACTTATTTGATCTATAAATGTTGGCAGCTTTTTTTTAAAGACTGAAAAACTAATGGACTGAAAAAATGTTTGGTTAAAAATTATTTATTTTATTATTATTATTATATGTAGAAGCTTGTGGATATTTTAGTATCAGACACTGCAAATGACAAAGTAGACAGCTCATCTCTATGGCAACTGTTTGGTTTTGTCTGAAGTGTAACGAGAGGAGAAATGGAGAGGATTTTGGGTGAAAGTTTATTGTACCAGTGTGCAATATTTATGCAGATGTCCTTCAAACGCTGTGTCTTATAATAAGATTAGTTAAAGAGGTAGTTCAGTCAAAAAATAATATTATGTGAATGTTTGATTATCTTTCTTTAAAATATTCATGCATTCTTTGAAATATCTGTTGTGTTAAGCAGAAGATAGGAATGCATACTGGTTAGGAATGACATGAGGAAGAGTAAATAATAACTTCATTTTCATATTTCATAAAATAGATTTAATAGGACCTTAAATAATCTGATGTCAAAAGGGAAAACAAGATTATTTTGCTTAACCCATTGGCAGGTTATTTAGCTTGTTTGGAGGAAAAACTCATTTAACTTTGACATTTTTTTTTAAAACAAGACATTTTTTGCTTGTCTAGACAATGCTTCCTAATTTTTTTATATATATATATATTTGCACTAGAAACAAGTCAACAGATCTAAAACAAGCACATTTTGCAGTGTGTGAATGAACTCATTAACCTCAGATAACACAAGACTTGTTTTGTTGTCAGTATATAGCAATTATATATGTTTTGTACACAATGAACAGATTCTGCATGCAGTTATCATTTACCACTCTCATGGCTTAAATGCATGAGAGTATAATGAATGAGATAAGAAAATAACTAAAACATATGGGGAAAAGTTCATTTGTAGCCTCAAAGACAGAAAGTACAGTCAAAATGATTGGTTATGGTTGGAATTATTAGTTTTATCAGTATAATTAAGTTGACATAACTTTAAAAAGTATGTGTTTAAATCTAATTTGTGATACCACTTAAATTAAAAAGCTTTTTTTCATGGCTGTTCTCATGCATTGAAAGTGCTTCATCTTTCTTATTAAGATGTCATCATCATAGCCACAAGCATTATTTGTGGTTGCATGTTTTCTTGAGCGGGATAATTACAGCTCACACTCTGATTTATATGCACAAATTTATACACAAATAAACAAGTACATTGCTGTTTTTGATTATATGCATAGTATTGCATTGATTTCAGTATTATATTTTCAGAATCAAAATCAGAAAGAGCTTTATTGCCAGGTATGTTCACACATACAAGGACTTTGTTTTTGTGACAGAGCTTCTACAGTGCAACAGAATTACAGAGACAGGACTAAAAAATGAAAAAAAAAAATAATAATAAAAACAGGTAATAAATATATTTTAAAAGTAGTGAATGCAAATATACAAATTGACAAGTGTATGTACAGGTATATTACTATATACAACATAATATGTGCAGCTGTTATGTGCAAATTGGCATGTAAAGTGTGTTGTTAAATAAGTGTATGTGTCTATAAAGTGTACACCAGGTAGTGATGTTGGTTCCACAATTGTTATCATCAAGTGTTAATAAGATGGATTGCCTAAGGGAAAAAACTGTTTCTGTGTCAGGCTGTTCTGGTGCGCAGTGCTCTGTAGTGTTGACCAGAAGGTAAAAGTTCAAAGAGGCGGTGTGCTGGGTGTGAGGAGTCCTGAGTGATTTTAGCAGCTCTTCTGCTCGCTTTGGATAAGTACAGTTCTTGGAAAGTAGGGAGGGTTGTACCAATGATTCGCTCAGCGGGCCAAACTATTTAACATAGTCTTCGGAGGTCGGATTTGGTAGCGGAGCTAAACCAGACAGTTATTGAAGTGCAGAGGACTGATTCAAAGATGGAGGTGTATAACTGTTTCAGCAGCTCCTTTGGGAGGTTGAACTTCCTCAGCTAACGAAGAAAGTACAGCCTCTGTTGAGCTTTTTTGACAATGGAGTCAATGTGAGTGTCCCACTTCAGGTCTTGAGAGATGGTGGTGCCCAAGAACCTGAATGACTCCACTGCTGCCACAATGATGTCCATGATGCTCACTGGGGGGAGAGTAGGGGTGTTTCTCCTGAAGTCCACTATCATCTCCACTGTTTTGAGCATGTTAAGCTCCAGGTTGTTATGACTGCACCAGACAGCCAACTCCTTTTTCTTGAATTAACCATCAGAGATACAGATGCACTGTTAAAAATGTAACAATAAGTAAATTATTAATCTACTGAAAACAGTCTGACAAAATAAATAAATAAGATTAGTAAGTAAATAAGATAAGATTAGTTTTTAGGGATAACGGTAATAATACCAGAAAACTGACTAAATCAATATAAACTGTGCAGAGTCCTGTAGGCTTTAGGTTTATTAATGATTGGCTAAAAATTTAAGGATCAGTATTTGAACACTGTAAAAAATGCTGGGTTCCAAACAATCGATTTGTGTTGGGGCAACATTACAGAATTAAGTTATAGCAATATATATAT
>CAIGQZ010032649.1:11249955-11261119 GCA_903798205.1 Danio tinwini | reverse complement strand
TGTTGTTGTTGTTGTTGTTGTTGTTGTTGCTGTTTTTGTTGTTGTTGGTGGTGGTCAAAGGCCTACTCCTCAACAGTGATGTCAGACCTGAAATTTTGCTCTTTCTTAAATTTGCAGAAACAAGTTTGTTAGTAACAGACTAAACTAAATGATATCATGGATTTAGACCAGAGATGCCCAAACTAGGGCCCGCAGGCCAAAGTTGGCCCACGGTCACCTTTGATTTGGTCCTCCATCACATCTGAGAAGTTAGGGAGAATCATGGGAATCTTCGGAGAAATGCCTTTAACTGAGATTGTCCTCTCTAATTTAACATAACTTTTGTTTTTTAACTGTTGATTTACAAAAAAGCTAACTGAAATTTAAAGTTTTAATTAAAGGTTGTGAGTGAATCAGATTTAAAAAGAAAAAATTTAATACAGTCACTTGATGAATAGCGGACATTGCAGAAGACGTCAGCAAGCAAATCAAGGCACACTGTATTTTTTTGTTTTATAAATGGGATTGTTTATGTTTTTTATTGAAAGATGTTCATTATAAAATGTACAAAATTGTATAATTATTAATACAATTAAAGTATTTTAAATGTAATAAATTATTGTAATAATTAAATTATATAATAAATTATATAATGAATTATACTAATAAATTAGGAAGTTACATTGACAACGTTACAGTTTGGGGTATTTACCTCCGGCCCACCACATATACATATACAGAGTTGAAGTCAGAATTACTAGCCCCCTTTGAATTTTATTTTCTTTTTTAAATATTTCCCAAATTATGTTTAACAGAGCAAGGAAATGTTCACAGTATGTCTGATAATATTTTTTCTTCTTTGTCTTATTTGTTTTAGTTTGGCTAGAACAAAAAACAGTTTTTATTTTTTAAAGAACAAATTTAAGGTCAAAACTTATTTAAGGCCCCTTTAAGCTATTTTTTTTTTTCCAATAGTCTACAGAACAAACCATCGTTATACAATAACTTGCCCAATTACCCTAACCTGCCTAGTTAACCTAATAAACCTAGTTAAGCCTTTAAATGTCTCTTAAAGCTGTATAGAACCAATCCAAAGATAAAATAAATCAGTTATTAGAAATGAGTTATTAAAACTATTATGTTTAGAAATGTGTTGGAAAAAAAATCTCTCCGTTAAACAGAAATTGGGGAAAAAAATAAACAGGGAGCTAATAATTCTGACTTTAACTGTGTGCGTGTATTTACATTAATTTTTGTGTTTTATTTATTTATTTATTTATTTGACATGGACATCACAATTACACTGGAAAACCAAATGCATTTGTTTAAGTGTTTTAGCAGACTTGCTAATTCTCAACTCGTCCACGGGAGGCTTGACAGAAAATCAACAGACATCCTTCAACAGACATTTAACTGACTATAAGAATCTTTGCAAGTACATGTCAACTCAAACTAACCCTAACCTTAACCCCAACCCTAACCCCAACCTAACAGTCTTCAACAAACGGACCATCAAAATAAAGTGTGACCGAAAACAGCATTGGAACATGATTATTTAAACATTTAAAAACCAATTTAAGATCATTAAATTTAATAAAATATCAAAGCTAAAAAGGTTATGTTTACAAAAAAACCTCAGAATGATGCCATTGCATAAGTCCATAATTTTAATTGCTTGTTTATATATCGAGTCAATAGGCTTCAATGCAGTTAATGAGGTTTATTATTTGTGTCTATTTTTCAATTTGTGCATCAGAACATTAAGCTGTTTTACTACATTTATTTCATCAAATGTTATATTTATTCTTTCAAATCAAATTTAATTATTACTTTTATTTTGAATATTTGATTCTATTTAATTAAGTCTAATTATTCTACACTAAATCTTTGTTAAACATGTAATCCTCATCTATCCTTTTTTGTAATTGCCCTGAATGACTGTTGTTGGTTTTGTTTCTTCTGTCGTTTGTTACAGCGTGAGGCGGCAATCAAACAGAGGGAAGAACTTTCTGTCCAAATCAACAACCTGCGAGACCAACTGAGTAAGTAACACATGTCCAGTCAATTACACAGAGACCCAGTTCTTATGTCCGTTCCTTAGACTCACAGAGCATAAGCTTTCATCTTGCTCGGATAGCTGTCATTTAGCAGGTGCTTTTGTTCAAAGTGACTGGAAGAACACTAATCTGTGAGAATCCTTGGGAGAACTGTCTTGCTCAAGGGCACAATCCTGATAAAATAGGGCTGAGTGAGTGTTTAGTTTCAGGGTCACACCTATTTAGGATTGCAGTTTTCTTTTTTCTACAGATAATTTAACCAAGCCATATTTAGAATCCAGAATGTTCTAAAATACAATCAAAAAAATGTAACAACTGCATTGCAACATCTTGGCAATTTGACAGTCAAAAATAATTATTATGTGATAAAAACAAAACTAAAATCTCTAAGAGCAATTACTATATGTTGAATCTTATTAAAATTATATATATTTATATACATATTTTTTATCATGTAATTTTAAAATATCCAAAGCCAGACCAGGGGTCTCATTTATAAATCTGGCATATGCACAATATATTGGCAGAAATGTGTGTGCACCACTTTCCACGCAACAGTTGTGATCTATAAAATAACAATTGTGATGGGAGAATGTGCGCAGCTGCAGGTAAACATTAAGTAAACATATTTAACTTAAATATTGACTTAATTAAACCACTTTAAATCATCATATGAGCCATAATTATAAAAAACTATCTATTTTATTCTAGTTTCACTTAGGAAAGTTTCTAAATCAAAGCAAATTTAATTAATTAATTTTTTTGATCTTTAATCCAGATAAATTTTATAAATCAGGCCCCAGAGTGTTCATTTGTTTCAGAGTCAGACAAATGTTTTGCTTTGATTTGCATAATGAATTGGCTAACCGACTAATTCAATGAAGACAGTGACTATGTCCAAAATCACATATTTCATACTATATGCCTACAAAAAATACCCTTAATTAATTTTTATTTTTTAAATGTGTGCGACAAAAGAAGCATGTCTGATATCACAGGACTCATAACGTCCTGTTCACTCGGGGCGACATTGTTAATGCTTCCCATTGACTTTGAATAGAGTGACATTAAGCATTGCAGAGTTGCATTGCCTCCATTGCTGACTGCAGAAGTTTAAACACTTTTGACTTCTTACACATCAATAGAGATGTCATCCAATCAGATTGATTTATGCCAATACTAGTGCAGATGCCGATGGTGCAGTGGGTAGCGCTGTTGCCTCACAGCAAGAAAGTCGCTGGTTTGACCCTCGGCTGGGTCAGCATTTCTGTGTGGAGTTTGCATGTTCTCCCCGTGTTCGCATAGGTTTCCTCCTGGTGCTCCGTTTTCCCCCACAATCCAAAGATATGCGCTATTGGTGAATTGGGTAAGCTATATTGTCCGTAGTGTATTTGTGTGGGTGTTTTCCAGTGATGGGTTGCAGCTGGAAGGGAATCCGCTGCGTAAAATGTGTGGGATAAGTTGACAGTTCATTCCGCTGTGGCGACCCTTGTTTAATAATTAATATTAAGGTTAATATTAATAATAGATTTGTTTATAATTTAAAAGAATATTAATAATAAAGTGACTAAGCCGAAAAGAAAATGAATGAATGAATGAATAGTGCAGATGCTAGCCAATCACGTTCGTGCAGCATCAGAAAATATCTGTATGTCAAAATGGAGCAAAGCTTAATATCATGATTGGTAATCAACCAATGCTTTACAATTAATCTTTACACACATGTTTAAACACTACTACTACTACTACAACTTTTGTTTGTTCCGGTCCAAGCTGTATGTTATTGACTGTCGTTACTATGGCGATCCCGTCAATGTGAGCTGCAGACACAGCTTCCATTAATCGTTGACATCAATGAAGGGTGTGTGATTTTTATGTGTGTGTGATCATTTGAATGAAGGATTTAATGAATGATGTATAAAGACAGGGACTTGCCCCTTGCATGATTTTAAAGTTTTTGTCTTTTCTTTCCGGTGAAAGACCTAAACCAACCAGGGTACCAGCACAAATACACACATCAAATATTTATCAATTCATTCTTTTTCCTTTGGCTTAATGTCTGATTTATCAGAGGTCGCCACAGTGGAATGAACTGCCAACTATTCCAGCTTATGTTTTACACAGCGGATGACCTTCCAGCCACAACCCAGTACTGGGAAACACACATATACTCTCGCATTCACACACACTCATACACTACAGCCAATTTAGTTCATCCAATTCATTTATACCACATGTCTTTGGACTGTTGGGGAAACCGGAGCACCAAGATGAAACCTATGCGAACACTGAGAGAACATGCAATCTCCACGCAGAACTGCCAACTGGCCCAGCCGGGACTCGAACCAAAGACCTTCTTGCTTTGAGACGATAGTGCTAACCACTAAGCCACCAAGAAACTAATGAATTATTAGTATATTTAAAAAAGGAAGAAATAAAAAAAGAAAACTGAGACATTGAGAAATATTATTTTAAAATCTCCTAATTAGTGTATTTATTTTTTCAAGTTTTTCATTTTAGCATGTGTGTAAGACGTAACAGCCTTGCCTAGATTTGCTATTCACATACTTGTTCTTCGTTTATGTTATTCCCTACATTCCAGTAAAAGATATACTACCTCATTAAACTCGTACTAAATCTGGTGAATTTCTATTTGTACAAAACACAGTACCTACACCAGAGAAAGTGTGCCTTGGATGCAGCCACCTGCTTCATCTCTAAATGAAGCATTGATTTTGAGCAAATCATTTGAATGAATGATTCAATGAATAATGTATGAAGACAGGGATTTGCCCCCACTTTATTTATTTATTTATTAAAGTTTGTTTTTATCTTGTTTTTCCTTTGAAAGACTTAAACCAACTGGGATACGAAGTACACAATACACACATAAAATATTGATTACTATTATTATTATTATTTTAAAAATAGTAAAAAATAAAATTGATATTAATGAGAAATATTATTTTAAAAATCTCTCCTAATCCATGTATATCTTTTCCTAAGTTACTATTAACCCAATTTAACATGTGTGTGAGGCGTACAAGCCTTGCCTTGATATGCAGTTCTCATATTTGTTCTTCATTTATGTTATTCTCTACATTCCAGAGTTGGGCTGTTTCGTGTTTTATCCTGTTGAATGCTCTGTTCTGATGAGCATCGTATTGATGGAACTGTACAGCTCAGTGTTTGGGAATTGGGAAACCGATAGGATCAACCACCCAGCAATCACACCTGTTTTATTGTGCCCTGTAGACATTTGGCGGCTCTTCGCTCTGTTTTGAGTCTGTGTGTTTGTTTTTATGTGTTAGTAACAAAATACGATGACATCCCAATGAGTTTGTACCTTGAATACAAATACACACACATGCATTTTTGGCAAGCCCAGACACACATTTCTAATGCTGCAGAATGTTAAGGATGCGCTGCGTGTTGTGTTTAATTAGTCTGACCTTACTGTCATGGCCTTTGGCTTTAGGACAAGTGTGAAGGTTGTGTGTGGCGTATGAGGAATGTTTCACTCACCGTGGATTCAGTGTGTGGGTCTAGAGGTGCAGTTGGCCAAATGACACTCTGCTTCTAAAGTTTACTGGCCTTTACCTCACAGAATTGAAAGAAAGAAATGGTTATCCTGAGGCTTCAAAAACATGAGCTGCTAACACATACGTGCCAGACTTGAATGTGCATGGAAAATTTGAGGGAGGATGTAGCTGCAGTCTTCAGCCTGTGCACATTTCTGTTGAGGTTGATTCCTGTTGATTAAAGTAGAAACTTATTTCAGTATATTATAAACTCCAATCTGGATTTTACAGACTATTTAGGAAATTAAGTATGTTTTAGATTTCATGCAAGGTTCTTTATATGTTATTTATTAATAGTTTAATGTAGATTTTGTTTATTAGGCAAGACATTGGACAACAGTGTTTCTTTCTGTTTAAAAACATTCTTAAGGGGGCTAATAATATTGACCCTAGCAGTTTTGACATTTTTAAGTATAAAGTATTTATTATTATTATTATTATTATTATTATTATTATTATTATTATTATTATTATTATTATTATTATTAATATTATTATTATTATTATTATTATTATGTTGCTGTTGTTCCAGACACACTAAAATAAACAAATGAACTTCTGTCTAATTTGCAGTATATACTTTTTTTTTAGTAATATATTTTTGGAAATACTTTAAAAATTACTTTGGAAAAATTGAAAAAGATTTAAACATTTCACTGGAGGGCTAATATTTTATTTTATTTTATTTTATTTTATTTTTATTTTATTTTATTTTATTTTATGAAAATGTCTCTCCTGGAATATTTGTTTTTCGTACAATATTTTATTTCTACTTTATCTCAATGACTGAAAATGACAACACTGGTGTATATGTACTGGTGTTTAAATTTACATTCTTGATCTATTAGTATGTTAATAGAATCTTTAGCAAAGTCATCCACTGATGCATTCAACATTTTGTTTTAGGTTCTACTGGATTTTAAAAAAAAAAATGAAAAGCTTCCTAGAGGCAATTAATTTTTTTATTTATTACTGAGTACATAAAATCTAGATCTTAATTCTGACTCTGCACTAAAGCAAGTTATTTAAACAAGCTGTGTCATACTAAAATGTACTGATAATGATAGAAATGCATTCCACATACTTTTCTTTCAATTTCTTTCTCACTCTCTGTTACGCTGTGTAAAATGGGTTTCTTCACTAAGGAGTATAATCGTGCATTACACTGTGTACTCAAAAAAGTCATGGAAAAAGTGTGAAAAAATATTGTTACGTGAAGAGTCTCAACAAAATATTGTGAGAGAGTAGAATCTCAACAAAATCAGGTCACAATTTTTAACAAGACGCATGGTAATTTTACATTGTTCTGAAACGCTACAACAGATTTTATGCTCTCATTTATGTCCAGCAGCCATAGTATGTTGGAAATACACTACTAAGACTTACTGAGCTATTGGACTCAGAGAAGGTCCATATTCCTCTTAAAGGAACACTGATTTTAAAGGATCGCTCATTTACGCATCATACCCTAAATGCCCTTTTAGCTAAGCTTAGCGTACAACGTTGAATTGGACCAGTAGCATTTTGCTCAAAGAGTTTTGATAATTTGTTACCATTTTTTTAAACCATTCTTTTGATCTGGGTTTGGTGGGAGCACTTTTAGCTTAGTTTAGCTTAGCATAAATCATTAAAACAGATTTGACCATTAGCATCTCACTCAAATAAAAAATAAAATAAAAAAAAGAGATCTTATAATTTTTCTATTTGAAAAATGACTCTTCTGTAGTTACATTGTGTACTAAGACCAACAGAAAATGAAAGGTTGCTGTTTTCTATGCTGATATGGCCGCTTTCTGTCAGTCTTAGTACTTTATGCAACTACAGAATTCAATTTTCAAATAGGAGAATTATAAAAACTTTTTTGTTTAATTTGAGTGAGATGCTAATGGTCTAATCCAATTCAAGGATTTATACTAAGCTAAGCTAAAAGTGCTCCCAGCAGACCCAGATCGGCTAAATGGTTTCAAAAATGATAAACTGTTTACCTCTAGGTGACCTGAAAATTTGCCTATTTCCAAAAGATGTAGAGTGTTCCTTTTAATATTTCTGAAGACAAAATCAAGAATCAGATTTTCCTAACGTTCTCGTGTCTCCTTGATTCCCCAGGTAACTCTGTCTCATGTTGCGAGCAGTTGGAAAAGGAGAAGGAGGAGGTGCGTGTGACTCTGGAGGCTCTATTTCAGAAACTCCAGGAGCAGCATCAGTCTGAACTGCAGCAGCTGGAGGAGAGACTGAAGGACTTCTACTCAGCAGAATGGGACAAGACCCATGAGGCCTATCAGAGAGAGGCGGATAAATGCAGGGCGCTCATGCAGCAGCAGGTAAGATCTGACCTGTGCTTGCTTCTGATTACTTAACAGTCATAACATGTTTAAGGGATTAGTTCACCCAAAAATAAAAGTGCTGTTATTAATTAATCCCCTTTCATATAATTTTAATTGCCTGAGACTCAGAACACACATTAAGATGTTTTAGATGAAACCTGAGAGCTCTCTCATCCTCTATAGACAACAACAACTCATAAAATGAACCAAAAACATTCTCACAACATTTTCATGTGAATTCAGTGGTTCAGCTGTAATCATATGAAGCTCCAAGAACAATTTTGTTGGCCAAAAAACTGTAAATACAGCTTTGTTTGCCAAGGTTTTCTACTTCTCTTCAGGTTAGCATTTACTCTGGGCAATATAACATATTGCAATTAAAGTCAGCAGTGAAAAGCAACATATCGTTCATAGTAAATGTGCTTTGGAATCTAATGTGGACATAAATGAAAAAAAGCATTTTTACAGCTTTATTGGGGGCAAGCAAGTGTTCTTGGAGCTTTAAATGATTACAGTCAAACCACTGAAGACATATGAATTGTTTAACAATGTTTTGGTTCCTTTTTCTGGACTGTGAACATATTTGACTATTGAGGGAACTCTCTGGTTTTCTCTAAAATATCTTAATTTTGTATTCTGAAGATGATCAACGTTCTCAGGAGATTGGAACGATATGAAGGTATTTATGAACCGAATTTCATTTTTGGATGAACTAACCCTTCAACTCTAAAAATGAATGCATTTTTGTCCTTTTATTTACATGTTTGATTGAATCACAGGACAGGCTGTAAATAAATAGCACCAGTAACTAAATCATAATGTTTGCTTTTATTTGGCAATAGCAGACCAATATACAGTGTCATCAATTAACATTATCACTCTTGGGACAAGACATGTTCTCCTCATGTTCGCGTGTGTTTCCTTTAGGTGCTCCAATTTCCCCCACAGTCCAAAGACATGCAGTATAAGTAAATTGAATAAACTAAATTGGCTGTAGTGTATGTGTGTGAATGTGAGAGTGTATGGGTGATCCCAGTACTGGGTTGCAGCTGAAAGGGCATCCACTGTGTAAAACGTGCTTGATAAGTTGGCGGTTTATTCCGCTGTGGCGACCTCTGATGAATAAAGGGACTGAGCCGAAGGAAAATTAATGAATTAATTCCCATTAATATTTTATAGTGATTTAATACACCTGGATTACTAACAACATGAAATTGATCAGCCCTGATTTCATACTTAACAGGGTTATAGATATGACGTACAGTAACAAACAGGCCATTCATTCATAACATAAACCATAAAACCAAATAACAGAAGGATGATTTGCTGTAAAAAGTTGTTGAGCTTCACACATTAAATGGCTATAAGACATTAGCAAAAAATAAAAAACTGAAGCTGACATCATGGCAATAATTACGAAATTAGTCAATTGGAAGTGTTATGAATTGGCCTATGAAGAGGACTTGTGTCTATCCTGGCCAATTGCACTGTTAAGAGGACACGTCTGAGGGCCAAAAATCGGAAAAGCACATCTGAAGAACTGCAGAGTTGCTAATATTAGTTGAAGGCACTGAAAAAGTGCATGCTAAGTGTTTTCACTGTTAGATGATGATGGCTATAATTTCCACTGACAGGTGGAGGATGTGAGGTACAAACAAGAAGCACTGAGGAAGCAACAGGAAGTGGCACACACTGAGCAGATAGCAACACTGAAACATGGACATGAGACTTCACTCACAGGTGATTTCACTGCAGTGAACAATTTAATATACTGTACTGTATTTTACATTCAATCTAATCTTCATGTAAGACAAAGACGATCAATCAGACTTTTTCTGCCTTTTTCCAGAGCTCAAGAAGGCTCATGAAAATGACATGCAAGAACTTGACAAAACGCTCAAGGAGTCTGAGGCCATGCTCAATGTATGCATTACCATCTTATCATTTACTTTACTGTTTAACTTGGAAGATTTTAGAATTTTACTCAATTTGCTAATTGAAAGTAATGTATGTGTCTTTGCTTTTTTGTTAAATGTTTATTTGATCACTATTGTCTCCTCTACAGGAGAAAATTGAGACTTTGACAGCAGAAAATGAGGCTTTGAAAGAAAGACTGAGAGAGGAGCAGGAATGGAGGAGAGCTGTGGCTGACAAAAGCCAGGTAAGATGTGCGATAATATGCATTATTCTCAAAACAGCTTTAAGGATGACACAGCAAGAAGGTCACTGGTTTGAGTTCTGGCTAGGCCAGTTGGCATTTCTGTGTGGAGTTTGCATTTTCTCCCTGTGTTCGCGTGGGTTTCCTCTAGGTGCTCTGATGTCTCCCACGGTCCAAAGACATGCATTATAAGGGAATTAGATAAAAAAAATTGGCCGTAGAGTATGTGTATAAGAGTGTATGGGTGTTCCACAATACTGGGCTGCAGCTGGAAGGGCATCTGCTGTGTAAAACACATGCTGCAATAGTTAGACTCCTAGTAGTAAATGTGTAGTATAGTAAATTTTACATCCTTTTGTCATTAAAAAAAAAAAAAATTATATATAATTATTTTTTATTTTTTTTATGACAAAAGGATGTAAAATTTACAGCAATTCCAGCGCTATGGATGTGACATTTGCAGTAAAAACTCAAAACATAAATTCACATAGAAATCATACGTTAACATTATATTGAAACATATGTTTATATATTTTCCAAAACAACTAACCTAAGAGTTACAGGAGCAGAAAAATATCAATCTGTAAACATTTTTTATATTTTAAATGAGGAAAATAAACATGCGTTATGGACGTGACGAAAAAAGTCTGTGTTTTTTAGTATACAACATGTTTTTTGTAGAAATTCTGTAAATTAAACTGCACAACCCAAAAGAAATATTGCTAATTAACAATACAAGAGTCGGCTTACTAAAGAACAAACATGATTGATTTTATTTTATTTGACATTTTTGCATTTATGAGAGAAAAGCTTTGTTATGTATGTGTCAGATGTGAAATTGCCATTAGTGTGACTTTGTTAAATCAAATATATTAGTTTGAAAACATTGACAGATACATTTTTAAAGTACTGTAAAATACTTGCTAACACAAAAAAAAGTAGTAACAGTTTCTCTATTTTGGTGAAAACTAAAAAAATTTCATGGCAAGGTTGACATTTGCATGGAATTGCTCATATGTATATGTCTATATATATATGTATATATATATATATATATATATATAT
>CAIGQZ010032649.1:11194598-11228625 GCA_903798205.1 Danio tinwini | reverse complement strand
ATATATATATATATATATATATGTATAATTCAGTGTTTCCTCTAGATTTTTTCTAGCTGTGGTGGCAGGCCTTTTACACAGATCTACCAACTACTTATGGCATTATTTCAATGACAAATGGCATGAGCGCATTATTACTAGTCAAAATCTCTTTGCTTGCGCACCGATTTCCTCTGTTCTTGCACAAAACCTCCTGCATGCCCTCAAATATACGCTGCTCAAGTGCAGATTTTCTTGTGCGCTCTCAAATAAATGATGCTGAAGTGCGATTTAGTGCGTTATTGTAACAAGTATGTCTCCAACATTTATTAGATTTGCTAGGAATATTTATGAATGTCTCCAATAGACCTACAGAGCAGCATTAATGCGTCCTGAAGTAAAGTGAAACGGCCATAAACTCCAGCAATATAAAGTCATTGTATGCAGTGCCATAGACCTTTATCTATGAAGTATAGTTATGGAAACTGTGTTCCTCTTAACTGAAAACTACGTTGTGTTTGCTGACCTCACTCATCATGCACCTGCCATTTAGTCAGCATGTCACCTTAAAAGGGTTAAACAAATAACGCACAGCACTGCTATGATTACATAAAAGTTTGCGCTATTATAATTCACTTACCTTTTTAATGCGTTTGGGTGCAATTATAACCCGCTATTATGTTTTGAATGAGAAACTGTAATGTAGCCATGGCAGAATTAATTTTGGTGTGGCGCCTCGCCATGGAAAAATACATTTAGCGGAAACCATGTCATTTATGTATCCAAAAATATGAGACAGATTGGTACTATTTAAAATAAAAATAAATTTAGATTTTTTTAAAAAAAAGATAAAGGTTAGTTAATATACTCCTACTATGTACATAGCAGTTTGTTATTTTGCCATCATGGGAAAGCTGTAAATGGGAAAACTCACCTGTAACTTGTCAATTTTTTGTATAGGAAATAGAACGTAATATTACCACATTACCTGATATAGTATTTAATTTAATGTGAAGCTACCTGGAGTTTTTTAAATGGTTCAAGCGTCACTAAATAACTACTTCACTCTTTCAGTCTCAGGTGGTCCCAGACAACCGACGGCAGGCAGAATGTCTCTCTCTTTCAAGAGAGGTGTGCCGTTCACGCACTACCCATAATTCCCGGGGTCAGTTACCTTCCTCTGCCCCACTAACTACTGCATCAACCTCCGCCAATGCAAAACTTTCTAAACTACAGGAGTTACAGGACAAAAAGCAGACCATGGACAAGATCCTCCAAGAACTCCATTCCCTTAGAGACCAGACCCTCAACAACAGTTCTTGTAAGCCTCCCTCACACAGCACATGCTTCTAATAGGATGGCTATCTCCCTTCCCTTTAGATTAATTGCTGAAATGTAAATGTGTTTTTCTTTAGGTCAGAGTGTCAGCCAGCGTAGTGCACGTGTAGGCATGTCAGAGCGTCCTTCAGTTTTGGGTAGAGAGGGAAATGGGCCACGTCCAGTGAGGCAGGACTCATCCTCCACTTACACACAGATTGATGATAACAGTCACTCTGCTGACAAACTCAGGTTTGTAATGTCATCTCATTCGATATCATATGAGTGTTTGTATTAAAGGATATTGCTGAATGTTTGTTTTTGCAGCTCTGTGTATTTGATTACTGCTTTGTCACTCAATGCAGGAAGCTGAAGGAAGTGCACAAGCGATTGAATGAACTAAGAGAGCTTGTTCAGTATTATGAACAGACATCAGATATGGTGGTGGATACTGTAAATGAGAATGTGAAGGAGGAGGATGAGGAAACTGAGGACGGCTCACTTTTTGAGGCCATGTTTGATTCAGAGCAGGAGAACCACGAACCAGTCACTAACATCAGGTATAAAGTTAAAATCCTTTTTTTTTGGTGTATTAAAGTGAACATTTGTGTTTTGCGTTTCTGGCCTTGAATGTTCAGGGTACAGTATAAAAAATGTGAACTTTCTGCTTAATTAGAAAGTAACTTGTTTTGTTTTGTAGAAATCCAGCCCAACCACAGACTCCAAGTAACTGGATAGACATGAACAGTTTGACAAAGTCTCGCAGTGCCTCCAATAATAGGGATGGCCGCCTGAACACAGAATGTGAAATCAATAATCGCTCAGCAGCCAACCTACGCAGTCTCAACATCCCTTCAGTCATAGGTCAAGCCTCACTCTGTGAAATTTAAAAACATGCTGTATTAGCAAGGGCTGAAACTATTAGAATATTCATGTTTTTCCTCTTTTTTTGCATTGTAATCACTTCAGAATGTCAGCACAACCGAGACAGGCCTTACGTTGGAGTTAAAGACGAGGATGATGAGGAGGTGCTGGAGGATGATGATGGAGCAAGAGGAGGAGGAGGTAGAGACAGTGATGGTTCAGGGTCCAGTCATAGGAGCAGTCTGGAGGGTGATGCAGAGTATGCCCAGAAAGTTCACCGTCTTCAAACAGCCAAACAGAAACTCAGACAACTTCAAGAACTGGTGGCCATGGTGCAGGTGAGGGTCTGGGGAGGTTCTGGTCATTCATCATGCAAATATAGTGTGAATGAAGCTTTTTTTTTTTTTGTCAACATTTTTTTGTTATTGTTACTAAAGAGTGATGATACAGATGGTACTACAGCTAATGAGGATGAGGGTTTGAAGCAGCAACCGAACAACACCCGAGCAACAGCTCCCAAAGCCCAGAGAGACATTGCCCTCTGTGATAAGGCCAGGTTAGTGTTTGTTTCATCATATGGGAATGAGATTTTATTTAATTTTTTATTGTATTGGGTTGTGTGAGATGTTTCATTTGAAGCTGCAGCAAAGTGACTTGTGTGAAGTGGCTTGTGTGATGTTTTTTTCTTCCTCATGACAGGTTTTTATTGTTTTTGCTAGTTCTTTCACAAATCTTTTACATAAAAAATGCTTCCTGTGAAGTTGTTTCAAACCTGTATGAGTTTCTATCTTCTCTTAAGCAACAGATTTTTTTCATGATTTATTTATTTTTTCTTCAATAATCAGTTTACAAATTTTAACATCATTTTAACAGCCCCTTTCCCCTCCCTTCCCCAACAGCGGCAGTTACTGTAATTAAATGTTGCTATCATAAATCCAGTAAATACAGATAAATAATGTAAACTCAATAAATAAAAAAGCACACATACAGAAAAGAATAATAGTAAAACGCATACATAAAATGACAATGCAATAATAATAATAATAATAATACATAAATCAAATAAGATAATTACACTTATTCATCCTCCAAAAATGCCAAATATTTTCTCCATTTTCTCTAATAACCATCCAATTTATCATGTAATCTATTTGTCATTTTTTTCATGTGCTGCCACCTTCTCCAATTCTGTAACCCATTCTTGAAATCATGGTGGACCTGCTGAACACCATTCCCTCATAATGATTTGTCTTCCAATCATCCACTCAGATACCTTCACACCAGATCCCAACATGAACTGGTCTCCCAGTGCATATATTTTAGGACTAAACAAAAAGCAGCATCCAGAAACATCCTGAATGTAACTGTGCACTTTAACCCAGAATTCCTGTATTTTAGAACAGGACCACAGGGTATGCGTCAAATCTCCCTTCTTCGCTCTCACATCTTCAGCATCTTTAGTCCTTCAACCCAAGACTGAAAAGCCTATTTGGAGTCCAATAAAATTGATTCAAAATTTTCTTGACATTACTCATGTCATAATAACTGTATATACAGTTTTGGCAATTTTTTTTTCAATGTTCATTGCTAAATATACAATTGAGATCTTTACTCCAAACAGTTTTAAGCACAGAATGACAACTACAGCCATCTTTTCCATTATGTGATGCTTGTTTTTCAGAGAGAGATTGTATGAGGAGAAACTCAAGCAGCAGCAGCATGAACTAAAGCAGCTTCATGAAGAGAGACAGAGGCTATTGGAGATTCAGGGGAAGATTCAGGACATACAGTGGGCTTGCCCTGATCTTCAGGTACTTCACACATGTGCACTTATGATTTACAGGAGGTTGCTATCATGAATCACACAGCTACAAATCTGCTGAAACTGAAATTATTATTATTTTTTAAATCATGCATTTTTAGTCATCTGTGAGCAGTAGTGCCAGTGGTCAGATGAGCAGGAAGATTCCTGCAGCAGCCTCTACTCCTGCTTCTGTACCATTACAATCTTCTTCCTCAGCTAAAGCCAACACTAGTGGTCTCAAACCCACTACTGAACCGCCTCCAGCCACAGTCACTGACAATGAGGTTAGTGTGAATGTAATCCAAATAAAAATGTTGTTTTATTTATCAAATGAGTTTGTAAAGCGATAGTATGCATTAAAATGGTCATAATACTACTACCTTGTGTCTTATAAAACCATCATGGCATATTAATGATTAGAAATATAGATTTTTTTTTTTTACCAATCCTGTCTAATGTTTAAATTGTAATGGTTTATTAGCAGTTTTTTTTAGATGTTGCAATAATAATGTGCAACTTTGTTAAATGTAAGCTTTTACTTAATATCAACATTTATCAGCACACATCAAATGCAATCAACAGCAGCTCAACTTTATCATCATGATGTGAGAATAAACTTTGCCTGTTTATATATTTGTAAAAGGACTGTCTGTGTTAGCAGGGGAAAGATGCTTGCTAAAGCCTAGTTCACACTACAGGTTTTAAGCCCGATTTGAGCCTGATTTAGAAGTTAACAAACTCGCCGACAAAAATCTGGGGGTGCTCGGCGCTCTGCAGTCTTTGTGTGAACTACTGAACAATGCATCGCCAACACCTCACAGAGGGAAATCCAATATCTAGCATGCTAAATATTCCAATCCAGTAGGCAGACTCAACCCCACGAAAGATCTATCTTAAGTAAATTGATGTTTTTGCTATCAGAAAGTTATGTTTATGTTAGCAGGAAGTTGCTAGGCAAAAAAAGAGGCATGCATATTTAAAGTCACGGTGAAAAGTTGAAAACATGCATGCAGTCATGTTGACCGATTTGGTAATTAAAGGTAGAAATACTCAGTTCTTTTGTTTTGTATTTAAAAAAAAAATAACAATGTTAGAAAGAAATACACATATTTATATTATAGATATGTCAGTTTTATTTTTTAAAGAGTTATTAAATTACAACAATTAAAAACTCTCTGACTGCCTCTGTAGTTCTAGTGTTAAAGCCACGTCTATTTTACTATTGCAGAAGAGCAATTGATCCTCTGATGCATCAGCTGACTGATGATATTTTTAAATGCTCCCTTGAAAGCTTTCAGTGAAGTTTGAAATGCTGCCGGCTCCTCCCTCAGCATTTCATTGGCTGTGGTATGGTAGCTTGATTGAGCTGTTGGGGAACGAGTTGTTGTCAGATCATGGAGTGTGTAACCCCCTCTTGTGGATCATTTCCGTAGCGATTTAAAGACACAAAATCATGTCATGTAGTGTGAAGGGTACAGCGATCTGCAAATGTTTAAAGTCATGTAATGTGAACTAGGCTTAAGTAATGTTTTATAAAGTAACTTTTGTTTTTCAAAGTTTATAGTATAAAAGCATATTTTATATTAGTTGTGGACCGAGATGCGAAGGCACCAGATATTGCGTGAAGAGTTGAGGCAGAGACGGAAACAGTTGGAGAGTCTGATGGCAGAGCAGCAGAGGAGAAGCACACTTCCTGACTCTCCATTCAGAAGTGACACACACGAAACACAGTCCTACAGTCGTGATGAAAGGTAACGAATGGCCTTGACAGTTTTCAGCTCTCTGACATAATGGTAGCTGTTGTCAGATGCTAATCATAATTTTCCTTTTAGAACGGTGGCCACTTGGGGCGGTTCTACACAGTGTCCTCTTGGTGATGATGAGGATGATGATTACTCCTCTGAGATAGGAGCTGAAGAAGATGATGATGACAATGAACATGATGAGGGAGAGGAGTCCAGCTCCACCAATGAACAACATGCTTGCTCCGCAAAAAAGCAACGCAACTACAATAGGAATAACAGAGAGGGGTAAACACAAGGCACACTGTGAAGAAGTTTGTATAGGAAATCTACCCCATTTTTTATTAACTGCCTTTAACATTTTGCAGTCTGAAAGTTCTCAGGGAAGTTGACATGAGTCCTTCCCCTCGTGGATCAAGAGGTCGTTCTCGTCAGCAGCCGCAGTCTGAGCGAGGAAGTTCTAGCAAAGCCAAAAGACAGGAGAACCTACGATGGGCAACTGATCTGTCTCTCTCTGAAGGTGCTGCACCAGCACACTGGCAGGAGCAGATTACACACCTCCAGAAACAACTCAACTTCAGCACTACCATGTGCCAAACTCTGCTTCAGGATCAGCAGGTTAGAGTGTACAAAAATGAATTCTGTCAACGTCTTGATGTCCCCATCTCACTAACATCCTTTTTTTTCTTCTGTAGACACTTTCATACATGCTGCAGGCTTTGCTCACAGGCCCCTGTGGTGTTATGCCCAATAATGTGACCTCTCCTCAGGTCCCTCTCATCATGCATCAGCTAAACCAGTGTTACACACAGCTGGCTTGGCAGCAGAACAATGTCAATCGGTGTGTCTTTACACTTCTTAAGAAAAACATACATTTAAAAAAAATAAAAGTATAAGATATTAATTGACCCTTCGCTAAGCCCCGTCCTTCTTAGTTACTGTTGTTAGTTACGCCTGTCAAGCTTTTGTGCCTGGCACGTCTATTACAGTATGTAGGCTCCAGTGACAGACATTGCCTGGGATAAAATTTGTCATTTTTTATGAACAGGTGAGATATCTGAGAAAGCCAGACAAAAAAGGACTGCAGTATGCATTACAGGGCTATATTCACGACATATGCAACCGATAAAAAATAATTAAATCAAAACTGAAGCTAAAGCCTAGCCGCCTCATACGCTGACCATTCAACAGTTTAGTTCATGCACAACAGGATAGGTGAAATTTAAAAATAATCTAATAATACAAATTAAACTGTGATTTTTCTCCTTTTTTTTGTTGTCAAAAAGCCTGATAGATTAATTGTTGTGCAATGAAATATAGCGCTACTACCCGATGAGGAAACATGCATGGACAGTGCTTCTACATCATTCATTCATAAAAAGAACAGCCAGAAAGGGGAAATTGATGGATTTGTCTCAAATATTAGCATCATTGACCCATAACAATGTACAGTACTTATAACTGTCAGTATGTTTGTGTGCTCTTTATCCAGTTTCTATTCTAATTTGCAGTTAAATAGAAAAAATAAATACATTGGAATGCAAATCAAAGTATAAATAGCAGAAGTGAACAAATCGATTTTCCCTACCAGCAAATATTAATCTGAAACCAAATACAAAAAGCAGACACTAACCAGCTATATTGACGTCACCAATAACTAAATCTCCAAAAGACAGACGAAATGAATTGGTGAATTGTAACTCTGACATGGACATGGCGGATATAAATTACTCAAAAACAGCTGCGGGAGAAGTATATTGATCGCAAATGCTAAGTTTGTGTTCATATCTCTGTTTTGTTTTGTTTATATGTAATACATATATTTGTAGCTTGAAACCGATGGAAAATGACTGAATTGTGCTGCTTTTACGGCCTCTCACACAGCTTGATCCATGCTGGCATTTCTCACCTTTGGTTTTAGGCTTTGGAAAGGGAAAAAAATTCTACCACCCAGTCCAAACTTTTAGGATACGGGGTATCAGATTTGCACAATCCATATGCACAATGCTTTGGCTTGTTTCCTTTGCTCGAAAGCTTGATAGACCTCCCACGCATAACTACAGTTGCTAAACCATAATTAGTGTGTGGCGGTTTTCGGGTGTGGCTTAGCGAAGGGTCAAATATTAAGAACAAAACATTTTCTATATATTACACTATCAAATATTTGAGTAACACTTTAGAATAATGTTACTAACATTAAGTTTAACTTAAATAATGTTAACTAACATTGACAAAGATATAATAAATATATTACTAATTGTTTGTTCATGTTAGCTAATACATTAACTAATGGACCATTATTTGAAAGTGTTTCCAATATTTGTAGTGCCAATTATTTTGCATTTGAACTCATATGCTCAAACAAGATGGATTAAAATACTGTAAAAGCTATTTTTGTATTAAAATTTTAGTATTTGTGTAGTACATTTTTTGTAGTAAGTTTGAAAAAACAGGATTTAATTAAAATATAATTTGTTTTGTAACCTTTGTGACAGATTAAAGCAGGTTCTGAATGATCTGTTGCGGCAGCAGCAGAGCCAGTCATCATCAGGACAACAGCAGCATCAAAGTGTTGCACATGATCCTGCATCTCCTTCTTTTTTCCTAAATTACCCACCTGGCAATACACTCAATATTCCTGGACTTCCAAATTTCTCCCCTTTTCCAACTGGTAAGTCTGTCATTTAACTGTAAATCTTAATTTAAGAGAAATCCCCAAAGTATTAAAATATTATCAAAGTATAACTTTTTTTTTTCTTCATTTCTGTCTTCAGGATTTAATTTCACTCCCATGTTTCCCCCCTCAGTAGGACATTTTCAGCAGAACCAGGCTAGCTCAGATCAACATCATGATCCAAATATATCCCTCAAAACGGAGTACATGAGTTTCCCCCCTCCACTACAGAGATCTCCACTCAATAATGCAGAGAAACGGTAAAATATTTCTTTATTTAGGATGTAAATACATTTTAAAGAATGTAAGAACTGCTTTAAATGTTTGTTTGTAGCTTCTAATTCATCTAAATAATCTTGCAAAAAAACTAATCCTTTTTATTTTTCTTCCATTTATAGGTTTCAGTCTCACTCTGATAATCTGGCTGATGCTAATAACTCCAGCTGCTTAAACTCTTCTCTGAATCGTTCTAGTCAGAGGCCCATTCTTACCTCTGCCCATCCAAGTCAGATAGAGCAGAACTCTCTTTCCTCATCTCCTGTTCCTCACCCTTCTACATCCCATAATCGCTCTTACATACCTGACTCTCAGGAGTCTATGAGCAGCCTGCCAGACAGAGCAGACCCGACCACTGTTACCAAGACCTTCAGAGCAGGACGCAAGGCTGCGGCACAGGCCAGCTTGGCATCCAGAGACAAGACCCCCAACATGAAGAGCCGCCGGAAGAGAGGCAGGGGACAGAAGAACACTGGTGTGTTTGTATTTAAAGTTTGACTTGCATCATTATTGTTTTGATATATTCAAAACATTAGCTCTGGCACTTAAAAAATCAAAGTCTCTTTCTTTGTGCCCTTATTTATATATAGTATTTTTCTCTCTTAAATTTTACTTAAACTATTCAGTGCTTCCTACAGGTTCGAAATATACTTGCGGTGGTAGCTGGATTAAAACGCACCATTTACCCACATAACATAAATAGTTAACTATATGCGCCAAACAAAACAGAAATAATTTTCAACAATCATTTTATTTTTTATAATGAAACTGTTATACACTGTTTCTTTTCAATGGGTTAAAGTAAAAAAAAAAAGAGAAAAATCCACGATTTCTCTTTTATGCTATTCAGGAGCTATGTGCACCCACTGACTGGTCAAATCTGCTTTTCTCTCACTTTCAAGTTCAAAGCAAACTTGAATGCCAAAGCATTTTATATATGTATATAAATAGCCTATGTAATATAATAACATCATCAAATTAATCAAATAATTATCCAATAAAAAATAAATGACAGAAAAAGGAATAAAGACAGACAATATCTCAAACTTATCATAATTACAAGATTAAAACCTGTAGATTATTTAAATAAGGCAAATGCGTTAATTAATCATTAATAATGGTGTACATATATTTTGCAGCCAGTTTAGACCAGTCATTTCATCCTCTTCGAGTTGTTTAGATAAAAAAATATATATATATATATTTAATGTTTTTCTTACTCTCGCGAGTGTGCACTCAGCTGCGAATCCAACTGAAAGTAGGTATAATGGTGCAGTATGCAAGTTTGACACCCAGTGGTTAAACTAGGTATTGCACTCCTGGATCAAAACAAACTAAAGCACGGGTTGCCAGATTGAGGACAGGAGTGAGTGATTTAAGCCACGTTCTAAATAAAAGCAACAGCACCCGATAGAAGGAATATTTTCTATATTAAAAGGAGTTTTTGTCAAAACCATTTCCTCGAATTGATATATGAGAAATGACTTCTATTTCTCACAGGTGAACAACAGAAAACTATGACAGTGATCACCTCAGGTAAACCTCATGTGCTTTATTTAGTGCAAAATGCTAACAATATGAGTTTGAATGCCATTGTACATGACATTTATTGCTATATACTGAAAGCAGCAGCAGATAGTTCACTTCAGATCTTGAAAATAAAATAAACCGTTTGAAAGTGAACTTTAGAACTAAGCACGTATGAGCGATTCAGCATCTACATTTAATAATGTTAGAGAGGGCTAATGTGTATATAAATTACGATTTTGTGAGTGGGTGCCTATTCTGTGCTTCTGAATGGCTGTATTTAAATTTCTGTCGTGTTTTTTCTGGTGCAAACAGCCAAATTGCTTATCTTGTCATAAAGTGTGTTTTTAGGACATGCGGTTAAAATGTAACCTGCTCACCTAATGTTTACGTTCGTAATATTTATATCATTTGCTAATTAATAACGTCATGTAGAACTTAATCTGTCTCGTTTTGGAGTCTACTATCCACTGAAGGTCGCATTTCGGTCATGGACGCATGCTTTTAGAGTATCTCTGAATGAATGAATAAAATACATGTTTTTTTATCAAGGAAACCTGGAGTGCTGAAATATAATTGGCTAAACTGGCATTAGGCGGGTTAAAAGAACATAAAAATAGACTGTTCTGGCATGGAAAGACATTTTCAAAACAGAATATCTGACTTCAGCATTGTTTTTCAGATAAACAAGTATGTTCACTTGATGTTTCTTGAATATCTGCACACATTAAATAAAAAGGTGATACAAAGTTGCATATAAGCTTTAGAAAGCAAAGGAAAAGTTGAATCCCAGACATTTTAGGAGATTTAGATGATTTGAGCCTCCGCTGGGTAATTTAGCATTTTTGTGTGGAGTTTGCATGTTCTCCCCGTGTTCTTGTGGGTTTCCTCTGGGTGCTCCGGTTTCCCCCACAAGTCCAAAGACATGTGGTATAGGTGAATTGGGTAGGCTAAATTGTCTAGTTAGTGTATGTGTGTGTGAAAAAGTGTGTTTGGATGTTTCCCAGTGCGTACGCTGTGTAAAACGTGCTGGATAAGTTGGCGATTCATTCCACTGTGGTGACGTCAGATTAATAAAGGGACTAAGCCAAAAAGAAAATGAATGAAACCTGGGCCAGACAAATTTTTTTCAAAGTCCCAAAAAGGCGCATTTCTGTGGGTCTACAGAGCATGTGAGACTGTCTGTGGGAGTGTTGACAGTTCACATGCAAAGAAACAAAACCGGTAAACGAGAGAAGATTTTCCACTACTTAATCAATTGCGGATGTTTGGTTGTATTGGGCAGATACAAAAAAGTGTAAAGGGATGTTAATAAAATTTTTTAAAAAGTGTCACTAAATATACTTGGGCAGCTGTTAATATACCTGGCTGGCCCACCCAAGTAAAGTCTATGTATGCTTGTACATGTCACATAGTTGACAATAAAGCTGACTTGAACATTTTTGACTTTGAAATAGGTGAGAGAAAAAAAAATTGCATAAACTCTGAGAGTTAAGTTATTGTTTTCATCCTCCCTTTCAGCATCTGTGGACAGTGACAGTGTTTCAAGTGACTCTCATTTTGAGAGAGAGCGCTCCAATCAGGTCAAATATAAAGAGCTCAACCAGGGTCTGTTGGACAAGCTCACACAGGAAAAACTGGACAGCAAGACTAAGAACAGCAAGCCAAACGACCTTTCATCTGGTACGACTTCATACAGATTTCATTCAGCTGTAGATCTCACTGGATTAAACACTATTCACATGCAGAACAATGAATACTCTCTTATTGCTAATATTTTACAACCACACCTTCCAGCAGTGTAGCAGGAGAAGCAACATTTGTCCCATTTTTATTTAAACATCTTGTTTGTGTCCCCCATGTCCATATACTGTGTTAAAATGTTACTCACTACTTTAATTTTATTTTTTGTTCGTTCCCATTTCATTTTTGGTTCTGTTCTTGGTTTCTTCACAGCATATGCTTGGAGAACACCTTTTCTCTCTAACAGAATTGCATGCACTGAAGTCCCAGGTAACTTCATGTTCATCAGCTGTTTGATCTGCTAACTATTTGCTAACATTTTCTGCATGTGTTCCCATTGTCTCCTTTTTTCGTCGGTTATATAAACTATATCCAGAAGTGCTAAATATGAACTAGGTGTTTTTATTTTGAGGGGGTAGAATCTATCACACACAGATTTAGAAGCACTTCCTTTCTGTTGTACAGTAGCATTATATTAGAACATTGGAAGTAAAGGGGTGAAAAAACGCTGTTGTATTGATAACATCATTTAATTCCAGTGTGTTTTTGATATGGATGTTTGCTTTTGAATTGAAAATGAATTGACGTCCGTGCATGGTTTTGTGTAAACATTCCTTAAATGTTTAGTAACAATGGTTTGAATGTAACATTTGCAAATGATTCACTTACACTTATGTTAACGTTTTGAATGGTTAGATATTTGTAGAATTCATTAGCAGTGGCCGCAGTTGTTAATCTACTTAAATTCTTTGTGTTTGTTTAATTTTTCTTATTGTACATTTCTGTTCTGTAGATGTGAGCAGTGATTTCTCACTCTTTGAGGCCTTGAGAGAAACCATCTACTCTGAAGTGGCAACACTGATCTCTCAGAATGAGTCTCGCCCTCACTTTCTCATTGAGCTCTTCCATGAGCTTCAGCTGCTTAATACAGACTATCTACGCCAGAGGGCGCTCTACTCATTGCAGGTACCATACACAACCATGTACTGTACTGTCTATCTATCAATATAGCTAATAGTAATGTCATAAAAATGAATCCTTTTCATTTAGTATTTACAGAACCTAGCTTTAATACAGTTTTTTTTAACACTGCAGTAGTAGACCCTTTAGAGAGTTCTGTGACAGTTTTATTTTTATTTTTACTGGTAATAACCATATATTTATTAGTTTATTTATTTTTGTGCAAGGCAAATAATATTCTCATCCAAGATAAAAGTTTGTTTTGACATTTATTTATATATACTCATGCATGCATATATTTAAGAACAATTTTTTGATATAATGTATATATCCATATGATACAAATTTTAAATATATAAAATATATATATTTTATTCTTTATTTATTTTCCAGCACTAATTATTATTATTATTTTTTTTCCCCTTATGTGTCTCTGGCTCTGGACGACCAGGACATTGTAACGAGACACCTTACGGAGAAGAGTGTGGCAGATGAGCAGGCCTCCTCTTTAGGTCCAGCTGTATGGGCTACAGGCTCTCAATCAGAGCTCACGCCTAGTGAGAGCTTGGCTACTAGTGACAATGTGAGACATTTGCTCTCCATCTGTTGTTGTTTTTTTTTTTTTTTTACTCAAATTATCACACAGGCAGATTTTTTTTCCCCCTCTCTTATGTTTCCAGGATGCATCTGACAAGATTGTAACTGTTAAATCCAACTCTGTACTGAAGAGGGTACCAGACAGAGACTCTATGGACAATGAGAGCCTTCTGTCTACGTCCTCCAATCTTGAACCATTTGCTAGTGATGACCTGGGTAAGAAGAGCATTTTTTTTTTGTCCAAACAAGCTTAATCATGCTAAAAACCTATAGGCTGGGGTTGCTTATCTACAATCATGCTTGCTTTGCTAAAGCTGGGGCTGTGCTGGGCTGAATCCTGTCATACTCCACTTGAACACTTTTCTGTTTCGCTCTCTCTGTCCCTTTATTTCCTTCCTGCTCTTCCAGGTAACACAGTGATTCATTTAGATAAGGCATTGGCCAGGATGAGGGAGTATGAACGCATGAAGCTGAGGGCTGAATGTAACACAGTTAACCCTGAGCACAGCTCTGCCATTGCTGCTGCCACCGCTGCCTCAGCTCTTACTCAAGGTACTGCTGCCATCACTGTCACACTGCACATCAGACCCGACAAACAGACACTTACAGCTGTGTCAAATGTGCTATCTGAAGCAGTCCATTAGAAACAATATATGAGGTTTTCCAACACAATGGCAAAGAAACCAGTCAACAAGTAGGATGGGTGGTTGGAAACATTTGTCAATAGTCGCTTATCACACTGCATTTGCTTATGATGTTTCTGTCAAATAGTCACTGACAGTAGATATGTTTCATAATTAATTAAATGCACATCATTAAATGCACATTTTTAAATGTAATATTCCAAAATATTCATAAAATGATGTGGATGAGATTTGAGATTCCCTGTCTGTGAGGAATTATTTATACTTTACAATCTAGGAAGTCTGTATCATATGTGCTGCATGTTGCCATGTTGTGTGACCTGGCTCATAAGCAAAAGTTCCTCTACATTGAAAAGTTCCACTCAGAGGAGTTTTTTCAGAGGACAGAACAGTTTTTATTTTTATTTTTTTTATCTCTGTCACTCACCTCCTAAGCTTTCATTTCTAGTATGTGCTGTTGGTATGTTCTCAGTTACTAGATTAAAAATATGAATGGAATATTTCTTTAAGCTTTGAGTAGTTCTTCATGGTTCTACTCAATGACACTACCTTAAGCTCTGCTTGCTTGCCAATAATGAATTCTTACTTTTTTATCACTTTAAGTAGCTCTGCTTGGCTGTTTTAATGCATTGTTTGCATGTCTGTCCATTATTAGGTGCAGGACATTCGTCTACTGATGCACATTGTCCTCAGATTGACACCCAACAGCTGGACAGACAGATCAAAGCCATCATGACAGAGGTCATTCCCTTTCTAAAGGTGAGTTTGCTCTACTCTTTTCTTAACATTTGCTAACAAATCAATCGTAAGGGTTCAGATTGTTGACAGATTGTTTCTCATGCGTCTTTCTTTCAGGAGCATGTTGGGGAGGTGTGTTCACAGAAGCTGCTTAAAGCTGTGAGACACATGGTGCTCAACCTCACTCAGCAAAATGACGAAAGCAAAGAGTTTGTTCGCTTCTTCCACCGGCAGCTGGAAGGCATCCTGCAGGTGAGCCACATTCTGATGTAAATTTTCTGCCTTGCTCATTATTATTTATTGTTTGCTTTTCTTAAATTGCTGTTTGGTGACTTTTTACTTGCATTAGTGATATTATGTTAGTCGGATATGCTTTCAATTGGTTTTTTAATTGCATGATACTGATGTTCTTGGCACAGGACTCCCTCAGCAAGTTTGTAGGTCGGAAGTTGCAGGATTGTGGTGAGGATCTGCTGGTCGAGATCTCTGAGATCCTGTTTAATGAGCTTGCCTTCTTCAGACTGATGCAAGATTTAGATGAGAACACCTCCAAAAACAAACACAGGACCAAGAGACGGTCCGACCACACATCTCCAAAACACTCACCTCACACTGAGGTAAGTTGTGTGTGAATTTTAACCTCTGCCTATAAGCAGTACTGTTGTGTTGAAGTAAAGGGAGAAATGTGTACATTGTTTGTTTAGGAGATGAAAATACTAGAAAGAGAAAAGACCTTCTCACCATCCTATTTTGATGAAGACCGAGTAAGTTAAAGTGCATTAAAGCAGAATGATTTTGTATGTAGGCTTTCAGACTCAGGGTGCTTTCACACTTGATTCAATTGCCTGGTCCGAACCCAAGTTCAATTTTTCCCCACTTGCCACCTTCTTGGCTGGTTTGTGTTCACACTGAATTTTTCCCTTCTTAACCCCGGTACGCTTGTGTCATCAAGCTGCTGTTTTGTGTACGGCTGATGATAGATGAAGGGCACGAAAGCAAAGAGGCATAATGGAAAGATGTATGCATATCACAGTCATTCTGCTTTTGCTGAGTCTTTTGGTTTTGATAACATACAGAGAGCCACTTGCGCCTATCTGCCTCAAAAAAAGATTAAAAACTTTCAGAACATAATGCGATGTCTGCAGAAGCGTTTTTTTTGGAGGAGACAAGCACGCATTATCACTGTGTTTGCACTGGATTTATATTAGAGTAATGTTAGGTGATACACAGACATACACACAAAAATGAACGTTATGAAAACTAAAGTTTGTTGTACAGTGGGTCACTTTTGTTATTTGGTACGATTGCATTCATATCAGAAGTGAACCGGACTAGAGGTCTTTAAGGTTGACCCGAGTTCAGAAGACAATGTTCACACTAGCTAAACATACCAAACTCCTATGTTAAACGGACCTGGGTTCAACCCAAAAGTGCTAGTGTGAAAGCACCCTCAAAGGAAAGACAGCAGAAAAAACCCAATATTTATGATTTTTTGTTGTTGTTAATCAGATTTTTTAATTTATTTTTTTCCCCATTTAGGATCAGGATGAGACTGAGCGGCAAGAGATGCCTCATGAGACGGAGGAGGAAGAGAAGGAGAAAGAAGCACAGAGCAGTGAAGCATCTGAGGTGGAAGAGGAAGGACTGCCACTTTCTATAAGTGAGTTTTAGTATGGCTTAGTAGTTAGTGTGCTGATATAGTGAAACAGTGTTGCGGGCGTCTCAATTTCAAGTCAGTAAAAACAGCAGAATAATTTCCATTTTACCACTACATGTAAGCTTTTTTTTTTCAATTTTTTTTTAACAAAATTGATGAGCTGAATGTTCAACAGCCAGTTTTGATGCTTAAGAAATTAGTTCTCATATATTTGTTTTAAAAAAAAAGAGTTCTGCTTAATTGACTTTACACTGCAATGCAGAAGCAGGGATGCACGATATATTGGCGGCCAAATTGTTATCGGCCGATAAATGCTATTTTTAATGTAGATTACGTAATTGTACAGAACTGCCTGTCTCGCGCATTCGTGGGTTGAACTTGTTCATACTTGTCCAGTGCACTATAACGGAGCTTACCTCACATTGTTTATTCCTTCAAAGTCTGTCCTTTCTTTGTGTGGTATTGCTGTGTGTTGATAACTCCATACGTAACCATATTCCTTATCATTGTAGATATGTTTGAAAGTGTCATTGTCTATATTAGTTTAAATCGCCTCAACAAAAATATTACGTGTGTAAAAAAGCTGCGACGCACATGTGTTAAACAACTCGTTGGGTTGTTTGTAATCTAATATTATCTGTTATCAATGTGTTGCTTGTCATGTGTTGGTACTGTAAGATTGTATTCAGCTTGATCTGCATATTTATAATGATTATAACATGTACACATGTACATTACTGTAACACGTTTTATTCAAGAACATTTGAGCTTTCAATTGGGTTTCAGTTCTTAGCTCTTTCATTTTCATTGTATTTAAAATCTATTTTACTTGTTTGTTAATTAAATCCCATTTTGTTATTTAACCTGTTATTTTTATGCAACAGTCAAGTTGCTTGTTCATTTGCTATGCGAAGAAAATGTAATTTATTTTTGGCATGCTGATTTATGTGAAATGGTGAATATAGGTCTATATAATCACCTTGCAATTTTGAAATTTTTGCCTTTTTGCTTTGAGTACACTGTACAAATTTTTATGACGTTAAAATAAAACTTGTTTACTGTATAAAAATATAACATTTTTAAATATTTATCTGCTATACTATATCGGTTATCTGCCTCCAAATCTTAAGAGTTGTCAGATATCTATATCGGCCAAAAAATCCATATCTGTGCATCCCTATGCAGAAACAAGCGTTTTTTCTGCAATTGTTTAGAACTTCGGATTTATTTACCTATAGGGAATGAATAGTAATAAAAGAGTGATCTGTGTCGTTATAATGGTGTCGACAAACTTGGTTGGTAAAAAAGGTGCGCAACCAACCAACAGTATCTGAGGTTTTCACTAAAATGACTAAGTACAAGCATGAAAGTAAAAGACTGAGGCAGTGTACTGATGCTGTCACCTGTTACCTGACAGATTTTAAAGACCAAAGAGTCGTTAGATAAAGACAAAACTAATTAAATATTCTGTTGAAGACGCAATCCAGCTGAAGGTTACATCCTTGAAAAACTGTCCGACATGCACTGCTCTCTGGGGTGTAAACGGGGCCTAAGTGTGTATTTTTCGTGAGCGGGTTGCTGCTGCGACGGGTGCGGGGCGGAGGATCGCGATGCTGGCTCAGCATCGTGATGTCTATCGACCCAACCCTTCTTATAATGTGCAGTGCATTTTGATCAGTCTTGTTTTTCTTTTCGTAATAGTCTTTATTTCATCATTTATAATAAAAATGTTCACCATGTTCTTTCTTTCAAGTGGTGTCTCTGAAACCTCATTTATCACACTCCATTTTCTGCTCCATTTTTTTGCCTATTCACCAATACCTGTGGATTGTTTGCTAGATTTTGTCAGTCTTATCGTGTGCAGGTTAAAACCACTGCGTAATGTGTTTGACTATGATAAGAATCTGTTTGACTTATGCTCTTTTCTTCAGGCCTGTCTAAAGCAGAGACACAGGCTCTATGCAACTACGGCAGTGGAGAAGATGAAAATGAAGTGGAGGAGATGGAGGAGTTTGACGCTGGACCTGTAGAGGTGCAAACATCATTACAAGCCAGCATGGACAACACTAGTGAACACAGAGAGGTGCTTTTAGCATGTACAGTAGATAGCAAATAAGCTGACACAGCTCAGTAACACACTAATAATAACCTGTTGTTCATCCAGAGCTCTGCCTTACAAAATGAAACCCCACAAGAGACCAAATCAGACCAAGACAGCTCGGAAAGTAGTCAGTGTATGCTTTTTTTTCTGCAATATTACACTTTTTATATATGTTGATGTTTATTACACTCATAGTTCCAGCTATAATATTTTTTTCACGTTTTCTGCTATTTTCAAACAGTAAATAGTGAACCATCTGATCCCAAAGTCATTGTTCAGCCTCCAGAGGAGGGTGGAGAAGACGAAAAATCTGCTTTGAGAGATGAAGGGGAGGAAAAGGAGGACTGCACATCTGCTCCAGCCCAGGAAACTCCTCAGAGCTCCGATTCAGCCAGTCCTGATACAGACTCTCCAGTCATGATCAACACGGATGTACGACACTGATCTCACACAGCATCCTTAAAGTATTTATCTGAAGATTAAAAGGTGTTGAGCTCCTTTTGTTTATATACTTTTAAATGACAGGAAGCTGGATCTGGAAATACTAGTCAGAGATCGGATGAGGAAGATTTTGTGAAGGTGGAGGATCTTCCTCTTCAGATGTCTGTTCTGTGTGAGGTAAGAGCTTTGCTGGTCTCGCTGGTTTTAGAATTGTGTAATTTAAAGGGCCAATTGCAGATTTATTTTATTTATTTATTTTTTATATATCAGTCACTACTGCTGCTGTATATCAGTCACTACTAGTGCTGTAGATTTGTGTGTCTTTACTCTCTAACATGTACAAGTCAGCAATTTCGTATTAAACATGTTCTTTGCTTATAATCTGTACAGGAAGAGCTCTGTAAGAGGATCTCAGAAGAACAGCAAAATAATAACTTAACAGCTGAAATTCTCAATGGAAATACAAGCGAGCTTACGGGATTGGTGGGAAATGCTCAAGCACTCAAAGAGCCTGGTAAATATAACAACTAATTCATAAGTGATCATTATTACTGTTATTAAATTGTAAATTAACTTCGTGCTGACAAATGAGTAAAGCCAATGGTAAAATGTTTGAATATGTATATTTTTTGGAATACAAATGGTTAAAGTAAATGATTTTTTTTAAAGGTTGTCTTCAATAGTCAAACGCAAGTAATATTAAACGGGATACATTATATTGTGTTGGAAAGGGAGATATCCAGGTTTGTTTTGATGACCTAGTTTAGCTTGTCTGAATAATGCAAACACTGTTTTTAGAATTCAGGCTGTAAGCAGTGGAAATTTCTTCTTTGTTTCTGGTCAGTTTTAGCAGAAATTGCAATTTTCTCAATATCTTTGAATAGGGCTGCACAATATATCGTTTTAGCATCAATATCGTAATGTGAAGGATCTGCAATGTGAAGTTATTTTTATTTAGATTTTAATAAATGTAATCCATTTGGGCACAAGAAATTATAACGTTTACTGCTTTAACAATGATAAATTGTGTTTAACTATTTAATACAGTAAAAAACACAAAAACCATAAAGTGTAGTTCGTAATTTTTTTTTTTTGTTCGTTCTGCTGTTTTCATCTGAGCTTTAATTTGAATAAAATTAATTTTTATGAATTCTTTCCTAAAATAAAACCCATCTGGTGAAATCATATCACAGTATATATATCGCAGAATATTTCGCAATGTCTGTTTTTTCCAATATTGTGCAGCCCTACCTTTAATCTATTTAGATGTTAACATGTACATTCAATATTAATGCACACACAGTTGTGCAGTCATATGGAAACATGCATTCCCAAATAATGTCGGTTGAACTTGGTTTGAGACCAAGGGGTGTATTACAGAAAGTAACTAACTTTAAAATCGTATATGTTTGGTAACCAATTTCACTTAGAACCACATTTTAGTACTAAACTATCACAGAACAGCATTTCCTAAGTGATATCTTAACTACAGATAAGATAAGATTCATTTTCTTTTCTGCTTAGTCCCTTTATTAATCAGGGGTCACCACAGCGGAATGAACCGCCAACTTATCCAGCATATGTTTTACGCAGCAGATGCCCTTTCAGCTACAACCCAACACTGGGAAACACCCACACACTCTTTCATTTACACATACACTACGGCCAATTTAGTTTATTAAATTCACCTGTACCACATGTCTTTGGACTTGTGGGGGAAACCGAAGCACCCGGAGAACATGCAAACTGACCAAGCTGGGGCTCAAATCAGCTATCTTCTTGATGTGAGGCAATCATGCTGTGATCATGATCACTGTGTGCCACCATGACGCCCACATCCTAACTTGACAAAACAAAATAAAAAATCCTAAAAACTGTCTTAACTTTAAGGGCAACCCGACAGTTGTCCTAACGTCAAAAACATTGAAAGGTAATGTGAAAAAACACTTATATTTGTGATGTCCAGTAATGGCAGTATATTTACTGATGATTTAAAATTAAGAACGAAGATGTTTAATAGTAGACTCTTGTAGGACACTTAAGACCTCAGGTTTTTTTATAACAAAATGCTTATTAGTAATTATAGACTGCTGCACAACATGTTACAATTAGGACAGAGCATTAAAGAGAACAACAAAGCGTCACAGAGCATTACCGGTTATAGAGCCAGTAACTAATTCCTTCAGATTTGATGGTCCATTTTGTTTATGTTAGCTCATTAGTAGCTTGCTCAGTGTTGGTTGCCTGGTAACAGACCTGTAAGTATTTATCAAACTTGGCATAATTTAAGATTTCCCAATAACAGTGGTCCCTTGTTAATCTCTAAAGTTACGTTCTAAAAATCTCCCACAATAGTTGAAATCCATGAAGTTGTCCACTTTTATTTTTAACTTTTAAATAATATTATAGATGTTTTAACGCTGTAAAACCCCTCACTACACTATTTTCTCAGATTTTCTCAGATATCTTCCGCTGCCTTTTGGCTGCTTTCGTGGGTAGGCAAGCGACGATAACAGTTTTCATTTTTTACCATGGTTTAGAAAAGTCGAGGTTTTAAAACAGAGAAAATCTTCTACTGTACCGTTCATATGGTATGTGTAAGATTTTTTTTTTTTTTTTAGGACAACAGTATCTCCAGCAGAAAAGATCTCCAAAGATGCTGTTTTAAACAGTAAAATAGTGTTTTTGAAACAAATGAAGACAGCAGAGTCATCAAAATTTATTTGAATTCTTCTGACATGCTCCAAAATATTTTAAATGTGTCTCAAAATAAAATATATTGTGTTCAAGAAGGAAAAAAAGGTTTTGTTTTTTACCCAGACATTTAATAACTTCTTTTAGAGCAGTAATCACAATGAAACCGTGATATTTTTATCCAAGGTTGTCATACCGTCAGAATCTTATACCGTCTTATGCCTAACCATGGGTGACTTTGACGCAGAATATTTCGGTGACAATATAGGGTTTGTTGGGGAGAAAACATGCAAACATGCAGTACAGTGCTTCAGAAGTCACACTGCTAGCACTTAAACATTTATGTCAATTTGGCAAGCTGAACGCATTCCGTATCGTACAGGAAACATGACATGAAGGAGATCGATTGACAGGACGCAGAACACAATGTGCTAATCGAGTCACGGAACACAATGCTGTAAAAAAAAAAAGAAAAGCATGTCAAATTGTACTAAAACAAACCCATGAAACTGCAAGACTGTGAAAGGTGAACAGTGTTATGGTGAGGAACCACTGTATAGATAAGATATGAATCCTAAATCAAGTTAAGATTTCCTTCTGTAATACAAATATGCAAAAGTAAAGACCTAAGATAAGAAACTTTCCGCAATATGCCACCAGGCCATCAAACCAAGTGTGAAAGCACATTTAGTTTTGTGACGCATGTGAATATTGAAATCATGAGCTTTTTTTCCCTCTTCTTGATTGCAGAAACCGTTGGAGCCCAGAGTGCATGAGAATGATCTTTCAGTCTTACACTACAGTCCATCGTTCATGCAGCATTACTGTTTAATGAGCTTAATACCCTAAGAATCCTTGGAAACAACAGCTAAGCGAATCAGCCTGTCAGCATGTGTGATCTAACAGTTCAAGAGACGGCAAAGAAGTCTCTCTACACTTGTAAGTAGTTCTATGGAGAATGTAGATGATGCTTTAAAGCGAGCTCTTGTCTGTCTTTTAAGCGGTTCTGTAGTCTGTAAGTGCATATTTCTGTTTCTCTTTGTTGAGCTTCTTCAACGGCTGCGGTTTAAGGGATGCAGTACATTTGTGTGTTCCTCTGTTTGGCATGGTTAGGCTTTTGTTTTTGCATTTCTCTTGTGATTTTTGCCAATGAAATACAAAGAGGACAATACACCTTTTATTCCTCTGGTTCAGGACAAAATGAAGCACATTTGGCAGAAACAAAAATAACCCTATTTAAATATATCTGACTTGACCCAGACTGCACATTGAAAACTGTTAGAGATACAGCAGAGTCACATATTAGCACTGATGCATTGTCCTGTCCTTTCTTATTGCACTCTTTTAAATGTTCTCTTGCTTTTATTTGGATCTTTTTTTAGGCATGTTGGCCAATGCTTGGGTTCTCACCCCATTTCACCTCGTGTAATTCTCCAATGTTTAGATTGAGATTTAAAAAGAATAAAACATTGATTTTTACCATTTTCCTGCAGTTGTTTTTCCCTCCCCCAAATATTCACTGGCTCAAAGCAATAAATATGATCTCATTTATTAATGTTAATGATGTACACCTCTTAATTTTGCAACATTCATATCTTTTGGTCAATGATTTACTATTAAGGCACCAATAGTGTTGATTATCAAGTTGAAATGTGTCCCACTGCACATTTCCAGAAGCTAATACAAAAAAGATACAATCACATCCACAAAAATTTGATTAAAAATGATGTACAATATGTCATACGCAATAAACATTTTCAGTGCATTTTTGTTCTACAACACATCATTAGACCTGTGTTAAGCTGTTCTACCTGTTTGACAGGTTAAGCTTGATTTAAACCCAACGAAGCTCACGTGATTCTGAAATCAGATGTTGCAAACCTTTTAAGATGTAAGACTGCTGATTTGTAAAGTGCTAAAATTAGAATTATTTCCCTTCCTAAACAGACACCCACATTCTCACTTTCGTCATTCATTTTGCGGTCTGCAAATAGAGTGCAGAAGTGTACCATGGTCTTGAGTCCTTCACCAGGGCATACAGGGATTGGGACAGTCACGAATAAAAGACTCCAGTGTTCCTCTAGACACTTCCATAAGAGTAGTGTATGTGGTCAACTGCACAGCACCAGAATGAAAAGTGTTACTGAACCAGTCAATAAACATGCTACAAACTAAACTAATTAATAGAATAAATTATAAAAGAACCCACCTTATTTAAGACTGGCTTAGTGGACAGGACATCGTAAACCGTCTGTACGGAGATTTTCTGCAAAAAGAAAGCAAGTAAATGAAAAATAAATTGCAACATTATGATTAATTTATTTATGAGTCTGCAAATCCAAACTTACAGTCTGTGTGGTCTGATTCATGCATTTCATAGCCGGAGTTCTGCGGTCGTCCAAAAACAGAGGCTCTTTCCAATGGTCATAGTTTGTCTCCAACACATACCACCTGCCATTCTTCACATCCAGCCTGAAATACATCGACACTGTAATATTAAACCATTCCAAACCAACAAGGCCACTGTCCTGTAGAATTCCTTCCCTAAACACACACTAACCAGCTGAAATCATACTGTAGGAATGCCAATTCCCAGTAATGTACATCATATTAATAATTGGAAAACACCAGCATTTACTCATGAATGTCTGTGGCGTGTTAAAGGCCTATGCCATTATAGTTATTAGCCATATGCCATTAAGTACCTTGCATGATTAATTTCATTATTTACATATTAGGTTTGAGATAAATGTAGCAGTTAAGTTAGATGATGTGCTAATCAATTTTAGATAAAGGGTTAGTTCACCCAAATTTAAGTCTGGCATTATTTACCTCTATGCTGTTCCAATCCCAATACCTTCATGCATCTTCAGAACACAAATTCATATATATTGGATGAAGAGTTCCAAGAGCTCTCTCATCATGCAATGATTACAATGGCTCTGAGACATGCAAAATCTAAATATTTTCGACTGACTTTAGTGGTTTAACTGTAAATACACAAAGCTCCAAGAACATTTTTGTAAATAAATAAATTCATCAATGTCCTCCACAACAGGTTAGGGTGAACATTTACTACGTTTTGCACCTCTAACTCTAACTCAGTCATAATGCCCTTAGTAAATAGATACCCTGATGGTTTGACAGGAGAGAAGATTTAGGTAAACAAGTCATATTTACAGTTTTGTTTTTTTTGTGCACAAAAGTAATCTTGGAGTTTCGTATGATTAGTTCAGTTAAACCACTTAAGTCACATCATAAAATGTTAGAACAAAGTTTTGGGTTCCTTTTCAGGACTTTGAATGTTTCTGGACAGTTGTTATCTAACGAGGATGAGAGGGAGCTCTCCGATTTCATCTAAATTTGTGTTCTGAAGATGAACAAAAGTCTCGAGATTTAAACAACATTAGATTGAGTAATAAAGAAAAACTTTTTACAGTCAGCATGAATTCAAAATGTGCTCATTTTTGTGTGTATAGATGTGCTTGTTAGATGTATCTGTGCACTTTTCCCTCAGAATTCATTTTCTTTCGGCTTAGTCCCTTTATTTATCAGGGGTTGCCACAGCGGAATGAACCGCCAACTTATCCAGCATGGTTTTACACAGCGGATGCCCTTCTAGCTGCAACCCAGTACTGGGAAACATCCATACACACTTATTCACACTCATACACTACAGCCAATTTAGTTTATTCAATTTGCCTATAGCGCAGGTCTTTGGACTGTGGGGGAAACCAGAGCTCCTGAAGGAAACCCACACAAACACGGGGAGAATATGCAAACGCCATACTTTCATGCTGTGAGGAGACAGTTCCTAACCACTGAGCCACCATGTCACCCTGCCCTCATAATCTTTAATCAATAACCATAACCTTCCCTGCCTCCTCAAAATGACTTTTCTTCACTTCTGGTCACCAGAATGCCTTTAGGACAGGGCTATTATTCTTTTAATTTTTTTTTATGTTTTATTTTTTTTATCTTCAGACGATCCAGTCGCTCTTCAGATTAGGAAATCAAACACCAATCTACATTTTTAGTAGGATGTACATCATGATAGTGGGGGAAAAAAGGACAATCTTAACTTCAGTTCATGCAGATTTTAAAGAGCGTCACCTTATACATTAGTTTCTCATGCTTTCTTCAGACCAATAGACCCTTTTCACATTTCCGGATTTCTCTGTAGCGGAAGTCTTCATAGTTGGGAAAAATAAGTAAATAAGTTTTTTACAATCTTATTTGCTAAAATAATAAAAGAAAAACTCCTCTGCTGAAATCAAGACTTTCAGAAAAAGAAAAAAAATATTGTGTGAGACGGGAGGAGAGAATGTCAAATTTACTGTCCTGTCCCATAGAAACATTAGAAACACCTTGCACAATCTGTAATTAGTTTTTTGTAATTTGAAGCAAAGATGATATACTACATACATGAATACATCTAAATATTCATAGGATTTTAATCTAATCTAAATATTAAAAACTTTTAAGGATTTAAGATGCTGATGACTGTTAAATGAGTCATAACAGGCTTGTGAAAAGGGTCCATCAAATGCTCTATAGTATCTGACATGTTCCACCCCATCAATAAGGTTCTCATATGATGCCCTTGATCTCAACCACTCTCGCTGGCCAAACTGATAAAGCAGCGATGGCTGTTTTCATAAAGGGGAGGGCTACTATATTTCTCTTCATGCTTCAGTTGAGGACAAATTTCGAATAAAAAAAAAATAATAATTTCAAAGTACTTCACAAACCTTTAAAGAGTAGTTAAAACTACCCTAACTACTACTTCTAACTGATACTTTAGATTTATGCAAGGCCACAGGAGAAGATTTGTGGATGGAAGTGAAACGACTCTAAGGTCATTCAACATTAACTACGTGACTAATGTAGTACATCTACATTTCAGAGTGTAATTTCAGTGGTCACAGAGTAAGAGCTAGGCCCACACGGAATCTGTGTGCACAGAAATTTGCAGATGTTTAGCTCATCATTGAGTATTTATTTACTTGTGTAAATTTATATTTATTCAGTTTTTAAATTCATTTCAGTAATATTATTGATTAAAATGAAAGTGTTCATTTGATTTGTTTACAGTACAGTTTGCAAAGTAATATTTTCTTTTTTTTTAATGGATATGAGAGACTTTGTTTACCAAATAAGTGGATTTAATTGGATTTGCATTGTAAACATTGAAGTAAAATGTATTATTATTTTTTTTATATATATAACACTTTCAGTTTCGATACTTCCAAAATCATTCTGCATAAATCTGAAGATTTATTACAAAATTCTGTGCAGAAATGGCAAAAAAAAGTCAGCAGATTCTGTCTGGCCCTAGTAATAACTTATAAATATCAATTTAAGAGGGCTCAGGATTGGACAGCCCTGATGTAGACATGCGTGTGTGTGTGTGTGTGTGTGTGTGTGTGTGTGTAGACTAGAGCAGTGGTGCAGAGCTCACTCTAGCGGGCTGATGTTCTGTGTTCTGGATCTGGTGATAATGCAGGCTTCACCCGACTGGTTTCCCCCCAGGATAAAGTAGGCTGGAGCCAACAGCTTAGTATCAGACAGTAGAGCCTTGGCACTTTCATAGCTGAAAGAAAACAATATCATCATCATTATTATTATATACTCAAGAGACATTTTTGCATGTGTGTTATACTTCACTATCAAACTTACTGTACATAAAAATGTAAACATGTATTTGTATTATAATTTACATTCAGGTAAGGACAAAATACTAATCCCTCTACTAATCATCTCTGTGAAGTAATTAAGATGAATGTTTTTGAAGCGTCATCTAACAAAGGATGCATTTTTTTTTTTAGAAAAGTTTTTCTAAGAATGTATTAAAATGTAATTAACTGCAATGTTCAAACTAGGATTTTACAGCAGTCGTTACATCAGCGTTCAGCGTCAAATGGTCCTGCAGAAATCATTCTAATATGCAGATTTGGTGTTCAATTGCTAGCTCTTGTTATTCTGTTTAAAACAGGTGCTACAGTTTAATGCTTTTGTAAAGATTGCGGTAAAATTCAACATTTTCTGAAAGATTGTGTAACGTGGAGTTTTGAGGAATAAAATACAGGGAAATCATTTAACAATATTACTTGTACTGGATCAAAAAAGAAAGTGCTAATTATTCAGAGATTTTATAGTTAGTAATTCTAAATGCATAATTACGCCTTATTTATAAAATATTTATGAAAACTCTGCGTTAGAATGTTTATAATCCATTAATGCGTGTGTGAATTGTTAACCTAGTTGCATTCTCCAGCACGGAGCGAGTCAGGAAACTCATCCACATGCCGTCTCTCTTTCCCAAGATCCACTCCAGAATGCCTGCAATTCACACCACACACTTAATAACAATAAAACCACAGCATTTATTCAAATCAATCACACATTCTTAAAGGGCACCTATGATGAAAATCTACTTTTGTAAGCTGTTTGGACAGAACTGTGTGTGGGTATACTGGGTCCACTGTCATATTGCAGTGATATAAACACAACAAATTTTTTATTTTATTTCCTGACATTAAAATAAGAGCCAATCCGAGTGATTTTCAGGCCCAACGAGTTAGGTTTTCCCCACCCACTGAATTGATTGACAAGCACCATGTTTCTATAATAATGTGTCTACATGTCTGTTCCAACTCTCTGTGATTTTTATAAGTTTAAAACGTTTTTAAAACAGCATGTTTGTAATGAAGACAGTAAAATTGCTGTGCAATTCTTAATCGCTATAATCACCAGGGCCGCATGGTGTCAGTAAATGCGTGTGTGTGTGTGTGCGTGTGTGCGTGCGTGCGTGTGTTGCAAACGGCATTTAAGTGTGACTCATCATATCAGAAAGGCTTGAATAAACTCCATCACAAATACATCAAATAAACTTACTTGGTATTTTTGACTAATGAGCTGTATTTCAGCTTCATCCATGTCTGTTTCTGTTGCTGTGCTGTTTATCTGTGGTAATGCAGGAGAAGCAGACATGGATGTGGGAGGGGTGGGCAGGAAGAACCAACTCATTTGCATTTAAAGCCACAAGCTACAAAAATGGCTACATTACTCAAGACACCATAATGAGCAGATTCTGGAAGCTATAACAAATAATCTGAAGGGTATTTTGAGCTGAAACTTTACAGACACATTCTGGAGACTCCAAAGGCTTATCTTAGATGGTAAAAGAGGTTTCTTACAATGTAAAAGGGGTAAAACTGGTGCTCTTTAAATAAATCAACAAAAACCTAAAAAAAATAACAGTGCCAGAAACCCCTTTCAATTTTGACCCTTGAGGAATCAAAGGCAAGTTAAACTAATTTGCCTCAAAGTCAACATTACAAGGCAAAAAAGAAAAAAAAATAATTGTCATATAATTTTTACCCAAATGCAAAGAGATCTTCTGTATATGAGTTTTGTTTAATTTCTGTAATATTATTAGTATTTTTATGCATATTTAAGCTTGTAAACTATTGACATTTAGTTGCTATTAATGGCATACAGATTTCTGACTGATTAAACTAATTGTATTTCACATAAAAGTCAAAGACATTTAATGAAATAAAAAAAATTCTTAAAAAAAAAAAAAAAAGTCAAAATGTAATTTCTGGCCTTAAACTGCACATATTTGTGCCACATGACTCAGCAGCAGCCAGTGAGATGAATAAAGGAGCTCACCGATATATCCTCCATCCAGACTGAATCGCTCATTCATAGTGAGAGTGAATGAGTTCTGTAAAGAAAACAACACGAGCAATGTGATCAGTGACCAACAGTCCAAGCTTTCACAATAATCCTTCCTGTTCAAACGCAGAAGTGAAACTAAAAACAACGGCCAAGACAAAAGATCACTTCTGTCTCATGTCACTATTCTGGATATCCTCAAAGACAGCTCTGTGATTACCTGATGAATGCCGGTCAACATCCCGACGTATCCTGCAAAATTGGTGGATTTGAAGACCGTCTGGCCATTTCGCGTGAAGTCTATGTTGACAACCAGAGGCTTCAGCTTCTCTGTGATGATCCATGACCTGTTCTTTAAGTCCCATCTGAAAGAGGACAAGAACACACACCAAATGAAGTCTTGTGCAAAATAAACAGTCAATGAGTGTGCATGAATTGAGGAAGAAACAAATGTTAAAACTCACCCCATGAACAGTCCAAAGTCCAGGTTCCTTGCATGGATGAGATTGCCTACAGTAAAAACAAACTGATTGTTTACGGCATTTCACAACAAGTATTCTGATATTATACACTATTGCACAGTATCATTTAGTAATTAGGGAATTGTATGATTTCATTTAAATGTATTTTTATTTTTAAATAAGTCTCTTATGCTCACCAACACTGCTTTAAAGGAAGAATCAGAAAAGACTACTGATGTATGGGACTTTGTCAGAGCTTGATAGGAACTTTACAGTACACAGTTAATGGATCTGTTTCTTCCTCCATTTCACAAGTGTAAGTTACTTAAGTGTGATTAAAACAGTCACCTTGTTTTCTCTAGCTTGCAAATGATGTATTTATTTGTGTTTTGTTATTTGTAACCGCTCCACGCGGCGTGTACTGTATCTGGTTAACAAACAGCTGGCGAATGCCCTGTTGTAAGCGTGTAGATTGCTGAAGCACTCGTCAGAAAAATGATCGGAACACAGCACAAGGTTGGGGCTATAATGCTGAGGTGTTTTTGCAAAAATAAACTTGAACCACTGACACTTCACAGCCTCATATTTGGGTAGGGAAAATAACACTAACTTTCCCTCACACTTCTTTTTTTTTTTTTAAGTGTTTGTGGGGTTTCAATTTTCCCAGGTCTGCGCACCAACAAATGGGCGGGGTTTGAGTTCCGTATCAACGTCATGGCTAAAAAGTTGTTATCAAAATGATTTATTTGAACCACTCTGAGTCTACTCTTTTATAGATGAATCAATAGTTTTAAACACGACCTCACTTAGAGCTGTGTTACACTGCATAGAAGATCATTTTCAAAAAAACATTATAGGGGCTCTTTAAAACAAACTTATGAATATAAATTTGATTAGAATTATGATGACAGCGTCATGAGTAAAGAAAATTAATAATTTTGAAATTAATAATTATTAAAAATGAACAATTTTTGAATAGAAACTATTTTTCAAATATCATTTATTCATTTTCTTTTCTGCTTAGTCCCTTTATTAAACTGAGGCTGCAACAGCAGAATGAACCGGCAACTTATCCAGCATATGTTTTACGCAGCGGATGCCCTTTCAGCTGCAACCCATAACTGGGAAACACCCATACACTTAAATTGTAATAATAGTTCACAATATTAATGTTGCTAAGGAGGGGTTTGGGAACAAATGAATGGCTGGACCAATCATATAGAAGTCATTGGGATAATTAGGTAAAAATAAATGCATATAACAATAAAAGTGTTTTTGACCTTGCATGCATATCAGACTGTTGTTGGAGACCCCAAAAATTAAAGGGAGCTCTTTAATAAATTATCTATTTAAAGAAAATGTGGCATCATTTATTGACGTAATTCTTATTTATATTTGTTGTATTCATTATTTTAAATATTATTAGATTATTTGAATTCCATTATTTTAAACTAAAATGTTAATTTATGTATCTACAATTAAACTAATCAGTTTTGGAGACCCCAAAGCACTCACTTGTGTCTTTAAAAAACTGATACAAACTTTAAATAAATATATATAAGACATTGTTTGTGTTAGATGATGTTCTCACCGTTGATGTCCTCAGCTACCAGAGAAGTGCACACGGTGAACACCTCATAAAATATGTTGAAGAGCACCACCTCTCCTGCATCACAGAGGACAGTTTGAACTCAGGTTTTATTTAAAGAAAGACTTAAACATGATACTATAGTTTTGCTGCATTTCATACCCAGAGGAACACCAGAGACAGATGCGATTCCTCGGATCTCCTCATTAAACGGATACGGCAAAGTGTCCACCATCAACGGCTGAAAAAACAAACGCATCACTTTAAATCCTTACACTGTCTCAAAATAGAGCTCTAAATCAACTGAAATCTAATGTGGTTTGATATACCTAGAAAGCACATTAAATGAAAGTGACGTGTCTTGTAACGTTTAAAGTAACTTTTTGTGAAAGTATAGTCAGAATATTTATGAATAATATTCCGTCATCATTCAGTATGTTTTTATGTGTATGTTTACATAAAATAAGACAACATGCTAATGCTAAAATGTACTTATTAAAATAGATAAAAGAGTAATCAATCATAAAATTGAGCTTAAATGGGTGATTCTCACGAAAACTTAGTTTTAATTTTTTTAAACCAAATTTTTAAAAAATGTTTAAATTAACCTTTTGTTTTTGCAGATATTTGAAACAAAGTCTGCAGCATTTGTCAACATTAATAAAAACATATACATATCTTTTAGTACCTTTTTGAGCATAATTTCCAAAATAAGTAATGAAAAATCTCATTACCGCAACAGTCTGAAAAATCAACTCTGTTCAAAATTTACATTGACGTTGATATTTTCAAAAAAGGGATTATTAACAGTCATGTACAGTTACTTGAGATTTTGAAATAACATTTATTTTTAAATTAACAGGTTTTTTTATTTTGATTGCTTTTGTCTCATTACCGAAACACCCTACACAACTGACAACTCTTTTTCTTTTAATATTTTGATAAAACCTGACATATTTTCAAAATGATGTGGCTAACCTGAAAGGACATCATTTGTAGATTATGCACATGCATTGAAAAGCAAACAATAAAAAAAACAACAACACAATGAACATTGGTTGCGGTAATGATAAATAGGTTGCAGAGTATAGGGTAATTATTTCAATATTGATTTTAATTATACCATGTATGAGATTTAGAAAAATCAACATTGAATTTCAAATCTGTTTTTTTTTATTTAATTTTTTTATTTCAAAGAATAATTTCCACTTGCTTGAAAAAGCTGAAATGAATCATCATCTCTGCTAGATGGTGTGGTCTCTAGTACATGTTGGTATTCCTCATTTAGGAATCAAACTTGTGGTCTTAGCTGGTCAAAAAGAAATGAACAACAGAAAAGTACCAATTGTTGTTGTTTTAGCTACATTTAATTAAATTTATATAATATTTCTATTATTTTGAGAGGGTTTTGAGTGTTTGTATTATGCATTATTAGCATACATTTCCTTTATTGAAAACAATGGAATTTTTGTATTTTTTATTTTTAATAATGTTTAAATTAGTGCTCTATTTCCGAGTAGGGTCTGTCTGTGAACTGCAAGACAGGGGCATAACATGAAGGGGGCGTAACTTGTAGCAAAGGTGTAACTTGAAGTTATGGAGACCCACATGTCAAACTATGTTGTTGGCAGGATGGCGATGTACCCATCAGTTATTAACATCTACTGTCCACCTACTCCACACCTAAACCCAACCATCACAGTTATTAATGCTTATACCTACCACAACCCTAAACCCAACCATCATGTTTATTAAAGTACAGTTGCAGGGGCTTTCATACTTGATGTGCTCAAAGAAGTCAGTGAGTTGCTAAATGAATGAATATAATAATATAGCAAATATATTGGTTGTGGATAAATTTGGAGAAAACTCATGAAAACATTTGCTGAAAATTTTCTCTTGTATGTAATTCCGCCATCTTGCCAATAACATCTCGTTGTGACATCTCACGGTTCAATGGGATCTCCATAATTGCAAGTTACGCCTCTCTAATGTACTACAAGTTACGCAACTTCATGTTACGCCCCTGTCTTGCAGTCCACAGACAAATACACTTGGTATTTCCAGGTAAAATAGAGACTGACATTTAAAAACAACCCTCTGATCATTAAAAAATACATGCAATGACATGGTATAAACACTAGGTTCTAGTATTACTATGTCTACAATGCTGCTTGTGAATTCTTGTGAAGCTAAAATAATTTCTTCTTACAAGGTTTTGATATTTGTTGTTTGACAAAGTGATTTGAAGTGTAGATTTTTGTATTTTGATTATCGTAAAAACTACATATAGCTATAAAGAGACTACACAAAAGGTCTAACATTTTGTATGATGCAGTGTGTTTGTGTTTCTCACTTAGTGTTACCCCTTTACATGCGTGCACTTTTTTCAGAATCATGGTGAATTTGTATTTTTGCAAACAAAATATTTTCTAAAATGTTCATATTTGACTTAATGGTTATTTTCTCTCCCTCACTCTGTGTGTGTGAGTGTGTGTGTGTGTGTGTGTGTGTGTGTGTGTGTGTGTGTGTGTGTG
>CAIGQZ010032649.1:11178212-11192333 GCA_903798205.1 Danio tinwini | reverse complement strand
AGATATATTAGAGATATATTAGAGATATATTAGAGATATATTAGAGATATATTAGATAGTTGATATTCACCAAATCTTTGTCCACCAGCTGAATGAGCTTCCCACTGGGAACAAAGGCGTCTGCTAGATCTCTGATGGCCTGAATCATGCTCGCCATCTGAAAGAAAAAAGCACATGAGCTCTTGTGTAATAGCGCTTTTCAGTTCGCAAAGTTCATCTGAAACCTCACAAGAGCAGTGAATTTGTCTCTCAATGCAAACTATTTAAGAACTTCTAGTCCATTCCTTTATAAAGCGACTCAATGCCATGAGTAAAGTAATCTATAAAGAAATTCTGAAGTATGAAATTATGAACTCACCTCAGTCTTCTTGTCTGAAATAACATCTGTCCATCTTTTGCTTGCTGGTAAATCCAGATCAACAGTATACCAGGACACATCACCTTTAAATCTAAAGCATACAAAGATTCAAATACAGGTTTTCTCCTTTTCATGTATATTTTAAGAGTTCATATTTTTCTAAAGAAACTTGGATAAACACATTTCCCAATCAATGCTGATTTTTTAAAGCACTAATAAATCTCAAACCTATGGAAATATTACGTTATTAAAGTACATATATACTGTTTATAGCAAATTCTCAAACTGAAAGTGTTCTTGGGTTTTATTTCTTATTTATTTACACTGTTCCATAATTAAATATCTCAAACTATTAGAAAAAAAGATATTTTGGTACAAAAGTAAAGTATCCTTTTTCAGATGTTAATATATAATATTTTTTATTTGTATAATTAGTTGATTGTATATATATTAGAGCTGCACAATATATCGTTTCAGCATCGATAGCGCAATGCGTGCGTCTGCAACAGTCACATCGCAAGATCTTCATGTTGAGTCTGAATTATAGTTGACCAGGAGCTACAGAACATGTGTGATTTGTAGAGTCACTGCTAAGTTTAACAATAATAGAGTCAAGGTTTTCCATTTGTATGTGTTTTTAAGGTCTGTGACTGCATTTCAAGAGTTTAAAACATTTGGGCACAAAAAAATGAGGCTGAAGGTGTAAAAAAAAAGATAAATTTCATAATTATATGAGAAAAATGTTTTGAAAATAATTTTTTGTCTCTAGTCCAAATATCTACATTTCAAAGAAAACTAGATTTGACTTACTCCACTGGTAGATAATTTAGCTTGTTTAAAAAAAAAAAAAAACACTTTAATTTTGACTTATTTCTGAAAGTGAAAACAACACAATATTTTTACTTTATCCAAAAATTGGAGATATTTTGACTAGAAACGAGACAAAGCAAAGCAAAAAACATTGTGAATAATTAATTTCTGTACCTGAATACTGTTAGACTCCCCAGAAAACTCAAATAGAGCTATTCAAAACATTTTCATAGGCTAGTTCACATAAAAAAAAAATATTATTTTCTCATCCTTTACTTGTTTCGAACCTTTATGAGTGTCTTTCTTCTGCTGAACAAAAAGGGAATATATTTTGAAGAAAACTGGAAAACTGAAAACCTGTAACCATTGACTTCCATAGTAGGAAAAACAAATAAAATGGAAGTCAATGGTTACAGGTTTTTAGATTTCTTTAAAATATCCTGTTTTGTGTTTAACAGAATATAAAAACTCATAAATGTTTGGAACCTCTTGAGAGCGAGTATCATTTGTATGTGTTTTTAAGGTCTGTGGCTGTACATTTCAGGAGAGTTTAAAATATTTGGGCACAAAACATATGATGCTGGAGGTGTAAAAAACAAAAACAAAAAAAAAAGATTATTTGTATATTTATATAGGAACTTTTTTTTTTCCTACCTGGAATTTTTGTCTTGTTTCCAGTCCACATATCTACATTTTAAAGCAAATCTTGATTTGACTTACTCCACTGACAGATAATTTAGCTTAGATAATTTAGCTTAAGAAAAATAAAAACTTAATTTTGACATTTCTTCTGAAAGTGAAAACAAAACAATATTTTTTACTTGATCCAAGTATATGAGATATTTCAACTAAAAACGAGAGAAAGCAAAGCAAAAGGCATTGTGAATAATTCATTTCTGTACCTGAATACTGTTAGACTCCCCAGAAAACTGTCAACTAGAGCTATTCAAAACATCTTGTGAAACTGTATTTATATCGCAATATTTAATCCCAGAAAAATTAAATATCGCCATATCCGATTTTTCCAATATAGTGCAGCCCTAATAAGTATACATATATATATATATTTTTTTTTTTTTTTGACATATTGAAAATGTCTACTTTTACAGGGTCCTTGTCACATATAACATGTAAAGACATAATCATAATGGTAAATTATGCATATATATAAATGCCATTAACCATAAACTGAACACTTGTAGTATGTATATTACTTAATATTAACAAGTACTCTAAAATAAACAACTACAATGTAATGTAAAAAAAGATGCACAAGTTATTGCACAACAATGATGAACAATATCCAACCATACTGTTACAAAACACCTGACTTTTTTTTACTTTTCTTTTCATACAGGATATGAAGTTACTGTAACATTTTAAAGTCAGTGTTATATTGTTCTTCGTTGTCCAAGTGGCATCATTTTCTTTTTCTCTTGTGTGAGTATTTATTTGCTCGCTACATTTTACATACACTACACGTAACTGTGAGGTAAAGTGTTAAATTGTGTGATAAATAAACCAATATACACTCTGACAGCACTTTCTACAGACTGCATAATTCATCATTTCATTTATTATACTCACGTGGGGCCATTTGGAGGATACATGCCACTTCTGCAATCTTCTGTGTACTGAAATATATACACACCAGTTATTATACCTCATATTTACAGTACAGCAAATTAGTGTCGTGTTGGTTATTCCTCAACGTTTTAACTGTGCCAACACCACTAGGTCATTTAAGTTATAAAACAAAACAGTGTCGTATAAACACAAGCACAAATCAGTCCTGCTATCACTGTAATTCACAACAACACAAGTTAGTTAAGAGGATGTTGCTGCCGTAAACAAGCAACTGTATAGTCAATATCAACAACAATCATAGACTGTGACTTACCGGTGGTACATATTGCGCAGACAAGAACATAAACATAAAAGAGAGAATGAAAAAGCACAAGTTTAATTTGCTGTTCATGATGAGACTGATCTGTCCTCGGACTTCTCTGAACGCGGAAGTGCCGATGAGGATTCTCGTGACGGTTGGTGATCTGCGCAAACCCACGAGACACACGAGGGAGTGACCAAAACAACGACTTACAGAATAACAGATGACTTTACAGTTTTTTGTCTTTGGGTTGTTTCTGCTTTATGTTACTACACTACAGCACACGTCTGCCATGTATCATATTTCTATTAATTAAGCGTGTGAGGAGAAACTGTGGAAACAGAAGAATGCCGTTTGACCTCACTCGAAACAAACAAGTTAGATAAGTGCGACTGATAAACTGACGAATGATTTGCGCCACCTGACGGTTGTGGACAGCAACAACATGCAGTTCAATGTAAATAAGAGCTAGTTTCAAGTAGTAATACTAAAAAGTAATTACTAAATAAATATTTTTTTGTTGTTTACTTGCCCTAGTTTTTCTTCTTCTATTGAAAACTAAAAAATGCCGCGAAGAAAGTTGAAAACCGCAGTATAGTCACTGAAATCCAAGGTAGAAAAAAGCCAAGTAAACACATACCAGATATATACTAGTTTCGAAGTAAACATATTTTCATTAATGTTCCTTCAGCTTAGTCCCTTTATTCATCTGGGGTCGCCACAGCGGAACCAAATTTTCCAGCGTATGTTTTAACCAGCGCATGCAACCCAGTATTGGGAAATACCCACACTCACACTCTTTCATGCACATACGGCCAATTTAGTTTATTCAGTTCATCTATAAATTTGCACTGTGGGGCAAACCAGAGCACCCGGAGCAAACCCACACGAAGACAGGGAGAACATGCAAACTCCACACAGAAACCAGCCAACTGACCCAGCCAGGACTCGTACCAGCGATCTTCTTGCTGTGAGGCGACAGTGCTAATTACTGAGGCACCGTGTCGCCGAAAACGTCTCTTGTTTTCAAAAGAAAGTCAAATATGTTTGGAAAAAGTCTAGGGAGAGTAATTAAATGTATAACTATATCTGTATAAGTATAATTGTAACTATAAAAATTTATCATATGAAATACAATTACTCAAAGACATTCCAGTTGAAGTAAATATAAATAAAAAATAAATAAATATATAGCCCGAAAATAATAGCTTTCGTCTGTTAAATACTAAAGATATTTTGAAGAAATAAAAAAACACTGTAATTATGACTTCCATGGTAGGAAAAATAGATTCAATGGAAGTCAATATGGTCAGGTTTCTAGCTTTCTTCAAAATATGCGTCTGTGTGTATACCTAGGGATGGTTCTCCACACTTTTATTATGTCACAGTTAGACTAAATCACAGATTGCTCACCTTCAGTTAGTCCAAAATGCTGCTGCTAGATTCATTTGTAATAGTAGGAAACATGACCACATTACTTCTAATCTAAGGGGCTTCCATTGGCTGCCTATCCAATTCAGAACAGATTTTTAAATGCCTTTACTGGTATTAACCTACCTCAGAGCTGCTGCATTCTTAACCTCCCGTACGATCTCTTAAATAAAGTGATCAAAAGCTTCTTTTAGTTCCTCAGTCCAGACTGGAACATGAAGGGGACAGAGCTTTTGTCCTGTGGCGGGTCCTCGGTTATGGAACACTTTGCCCACTTGAGATTAGAATGGCTCCATCATTATTGATTTTTAGATCACTCATACAAATGTTCCTATTTATCTTGGCTTTTAATATTATTTTAATAGTCCCTTCTACTGCTTCATTTTTTAACTTATTCAGTCGTTTCTCTTGCCTTTATTCTCTTGACTTTTTCCAGAATTTTGTGACTGTTTTTAAATGTGCTTTATGAACAAATGAACTTGAACTTAAAGTAAAACAGGTTTGGAACAAGTGAGATTTGAGCAAATGATGACAGAATTTTCATTTTTGGGTGAATTATCTTTTTAAGAGTCAATCATTGTACCTTTAAATGTGGTTTAAGTATGAATAACATTTGTATATGTATATGTATTGGATATATGTATCAAAAACATTAAATCACATCACAAAGAGAAAGACAGGGACAAACATTTTAGGCATATTAATGTCTTCCAAGATATGCACCAAAATATTTGTCATTTATTATTAATTATTACCATTTAATTTCATATTCATTTATTATATAATTTTTCATAATAATAATTATATTTTAATAAATTAAGTGATTAAACGAGAGATTGAGTTTGTAATCCATTTATTTTAAGAAATTAATGACATTTACAAAAATCCCCCCCCCCCCCCCCCCCCCAAAAAAAAAGACAAAATTTTCAATAATTATGGAAGCTTGTTTCCATCACAAGACAAAGACAATAATAACAACAAAACCTGCAGATATACAGTCAAACCCAAAATTATTCATACTGCTGGCAAATTCGGACCTAAAGCTATTTTTAGTCAACAAGCAAGTTTTTGTTGTTTTTTTTATTTATTTTTTTTTTACCAGAAATGACACAGGCTTCTCCAAAGATAATAAGACGATGTACATGAGGTATCAATGTGGAAAGAAAATATTTCTTTAAGTAAATAAGTGAGAATATTCCAGGTGTATAAATAACTTTGAGCATATCTGTATATATATATATATATATATTCAGGATTTTGAGAGATTCAGAGATGTACATTTCTCAAAGTTTCTAACTTCTCACATTTCTGACTGGAAGTTTGCGTCTGAAATATACATAGTCAGAATTGCTAGAGTTTGTAACTTGCAATTGCAAGAATAAAGTAAAAATTTGGAAATTAAAATGGCAATTCCATGAAGATGTAAAATTGATGATGTGTTTCTTCTGGTTTCACTTGCAGTATCTGTCAGCCTTCATCAACAACAACAAAAGATCATGGCATCTCAATACATCACTAGCTATGATAAATGACTTATAATGGTTTGCTTATTTACATTTCATATCTCACAACTTCTATAATAAATAATCCAGTACAATATGGGTGGTGCATAAAATACCATGTGCTATGTTTTCATCCATATGAGAATAAGCTCAATTATCAGTCATTTTTTCTTTAGTATGACCACAGTATGAATTCAGAGGTGTTTTACCGGTCCAGCAGTGCCTCATGGAATTTTCCATCTGTTCTGGCTTTTTTGAGTGAACCGCTGTCTTCCTCGTTCAGCCTCAGCTTCCGGTCCTGAAAACTCTGGAACTTCTTTCTGCATGCAAACATTCAGGTAAACATTAGTACTTGACTGAATGCTGAAACAGCAGCGCTTCTGAATGTAATGAATGTAGACACTCACACATAATTGAGCTCGCAGTTCTTGACATCGCCTCTGTCTTCATCTGCAATATCATCTTTTCTCTTCACCTCCCTTTCTGTGCATGAACGGATCTGTGGAGGTAAGATAAGCATTAAAAAATTCATTTAGCGTCAAGGGAAAAAATAAGCTGTCATTGGACAGCAATAGCCTTGCGATCAGACAAAACTGACTGTCTGTGGTGTTGTATCACAATCATGTTCAGATTTCATAAAAAAAAAAAAAAAAAAAAACTTACATTCTTAAATCCTAAGATCAATCTTTAAAGAAACACTTCACTTTTTTTTCCGAAAAATAGGCTCATTTTACATCTCCCCTAGAGTTGAACAGTCGAGTTTTACCATTTTTTATGCATTCAGCCAATCTTCAGGTATGGCGGGAGCACTTTTAGCTTAGCTTAGCATAAATCATGGAATCTGATTAGACCATTAGCATCTTGCTCAAAAATGACTAAAAAGTTTAGATAATTATCCTATCATTAAACAAGCTGCAGTCATATGACAGTACCGTTCCTTCCTGGATTATTACAATGCAATGAGAGTATAGTTCCTAGCCATATCAACCTAGAAATGTTCTCTTATTATTATTTTCCCTCTGTCTCAGTAAACAAAGTAACTACAGCAGAGTCAAGCTTCAAATAAGAAAAGTACTGAAACTCTTTTTTATATTATTTGTATTATTATTGTTGTTTTGAGCAAGATGCTAATGGTCTAATCTGATTTAAAGATTTATGCTAAGCTAAGCTAAAATTGGTCCTACCAGAGTTGCTCATCCTTAAGATAAGCATTAAAAAATGAATTTATAGTCAAGGGAAAAAGTAAACTGTCATTTGACAGCAATAGCCTTGCGATCAGACAAAATAGGCTGTCTGCAAATTGTAGTGGTGTTAAGACAAACATTTTCGGATTTCAATAAAACACTTACATTCTTAAATCCTGAGATCAGTTAAAGTCGACAAATTAACAATTTGGCAAATATTTCCATTACTGATGTCCATGTAAACACAGTCACTGTCTTTCTCCCCTGCGTCTGTGTGTTTGTTTTGCCTCTGTGAAAATCCACACGTGACCAAATGGAAACTCCCATTTTTGCAAAACCTTCCCTCTTTCCCTCCCCCAACACTCCCACCTAAACAGAGCTGGACACACCCACTTTCCTGACTTTTTCCAAACTAGAGGTGTGAAAACACCCTGCTAAGAGGGGGGGGGGGGGGGGGGGGGGGGGGGGGTTGTGGCCCTTTAAAGAAACACTTTTTGAAAATAGGCTCATTTTACTTCTCACTTAGAGTTAAACAATTGAGTTTTATCATTTTTTAATGCATTAGACCATTATCATCTTGCTCAAAAATGACTTAAGAGATTAGATAATTATCCTATCATTAAACCAGCTGCAATCATATGACAGTTAGACAGTTAGTAAATTAGTATTTTGACCACATCCTCCTCTTTATGCATGTTGTCTTACTCCAAGCTATATAGGCTTGAAAGCCTACTACCAATTAAGCATATTAGGTGATGTGCATCTCTGTAATGAGAAGGGGTGTGGTCTAATGACATCAACACCCTATATCAGGTGTGCATAATTATTAGGCAACTATCTTTCCTTTGGCAAAATGGGTCAAAAGAAGGACTTGACAGGCTCCGAAAAGTCAAAAATAGTGAGATATCTTGCAGAGGGATGCAGCACTCTTAAAATTGCCAAGCTTCTGAAGCGTGATCATCAAACAATCAAGCGTTTCATTCAAAATAGTCAACAGGGTCGCAAGAAGCGTGTGGAAAAACCAAGTCGTAAAATAACTGCCCACGAACTGAGAAAAGTCAAGCGTGCAGCTGCCAAGATGCCACTTGCCACCAGTTTTGCCATATTTCAGAGCTGCAACATCACTGGAGTGCCCAAAAGCACAAGGTGTGCAATACTCAGAGACATGGCCAAGGTAAGAAAGGCTGAAAAACTACTACCACTGAACAAGACACACAAGCTGAAACGTCAAGACTGGGCCAAGAAATATCTCAAGACTGATTTTTCTAAGGTTTTATGGACTGATGAAATGATAGTGAGTCTTGATGGGCTAGATGGATGGGACCGTGGCTGGATCGGTAAAGGGCAGAGAGCTCCAGTCCGACTCAGACGCCAGCAAGGTGGAGGTGGAGTACTGGTTTGGGCTGGTATCATCAAAGATGAGCTTGTGGGGCCTTTTCAGGTTGAGGATGGAGTCAAGCTCAACTCCCAGTCCTACTGCCAGTTTCTGGAAGACACCTTCTTCAAGCAGTGGTACAGGAAGAAGTCTGCATCCTTCAAGAAAAACATGATTTTTCATGCAGGACAGTGCTCCATCACACTCGTCTAAGTGCTCCACAGCGTGGCTGGCAAGAAAGGGTCAAAAAGAAGAAAAACTAATGGCATGGCCTCCTTGTTCACCTGATCTGAACCCCATAGAGAACCTGTGGTCCATCATCAAATGAGAGATTTACAAGGAGGGAAAACAGTACACCTCTCTGAACAGTGTCTGGGAGGCTGTGGTTGCTGCTGCACACAATGTTGATGGTGAACAGATCAAAACACTGACAGAATCCATGGATGGCAGACTTTTGAGTGTCCTTGCAAAGAAAGGTGGCTATATTGGTCATTGATTTGTTTTTGTTTTGTTTTTGAATGTCAGAAATGTATATTTGTGAAAGTTTAGATGTTATATTAGTTTCACCGGTGAAAATAAATCATTGAAATGGGTATATATTTGTTTTTTGTTAAGTTGCCTAATAATTATGCACAGTAATAGTCACCTGCACACACAGATATCCTCCTAAAATAGCTAAAACTAAAAACAAACTAAAAACTACTCGAAATTATTCAGCTTTGATTTTAATGATTTTTTTGGGGTTCATTGAGAACATGGTTGTTGTTCAATAATAAAAATTAATCCTCAAAAATACAACTTGCTTAATAATTTTGCACTCCCTGTAGTTCCTAGTCATATCAACACAGAATTTATTTTTTTACTTTCCCTCTGTCTCAGTAAACAATGTAACTACAGCAGAGTCAAGCTTCAAATAGGAAAGTTATCAAAACTATTTGAGATGCCAACGATCTAATCTGATTCAATGATTTATGCCAAGCTAAGCTAAAAGTGGTCCCGCCAGACCCGATCATCCTTAAGAAAATTGCATTTAGCTATAAATAGTCACATGTTGTTCATTAAACCACTGTTGAATTAAAATAGATAAAAGAACTGCTTAGTTCCCCTCCTTGCTGAGCTGTGTATTAAAACTAAAGCACATTATAAACGGTCACTAGAGTGCACCATTAAACCCCTAATAAATTGTAAAAAATAATGTCTGATTTGAGCCAAACGTCCAAATCTGGCACATCTTGCTAAATTATTCCTTAAGATGTTTGGCAAGCCGTTTTTACGCAAGTTAAAATTGAAACAGCAGTGAATCATTCTGTCCCTCAGACAACCACAACAAAGGTCCTTCAGCTATTGATTGTGTGGATTGTGAATAAAGAAAATATGCACCTTGATCATCTCCTCCTCTCCAGCTGTCTTGTTTTTGGCCACGATATCTCCGCTCTCACTGTACGAGATGAAACAACTGTTTGCAGCAAGCAAGGCCATTTTACCCTACAGGCACAGAACAAAAATAAAAGGTAGAAACAGAATTTAAAACTTGGCCAAATGTACCCTACTTATTCAAACCACATTTGAGTCAGCCTATCACAGTAATCAATATATTGACTTAATGCACAAAACAAAGACATGACCTCAATCATTTTTGGTAATGCAATATATATCGCCCATACAAATAAACAATTCTAGCAACACTTTAGCTGATTGTGCAACATCTCCATCTCTATTGAAGGGGTCAGTGTCTGTATGGTTAAAAAACACTTAGTTAAAAAAAATATTTATTTTCTTTTCGACTTATTTCCTTTATTAATCTGGGGTCGTCACAGCGGAATGAACTGCCAAAAACACTATAGTATATTTTCATGCGGGTGTCGGACAACTGAAAACAGATCTAGCCTCTGCTACTTTTTATCTTGCACCTTTTTGTTAACATTTATTATTATTTATTTAGGATATGTGTTTTCACATACTTATCCCAATGCCTAATTATTCAATTGTTCAAATCACCATAATTAAATGAAATATTCTTAAGAATAAAATATTTTGTTTTCTTTGGAAGACTGTACTTGCATCATGATGATATTATAGTCATTCTGGCATTATATAAGTGGCATAAAATGGTCTTAAAATTACAATTTTGTTTATCACAATATATTTTGGTGCAACATGTCAAGATATTGTGACAGGCCTACATTTGAGTATTATTTCCATTGTGAATGAGGCAGACTCACTTACATTCTGAAACACTGGTTCCCACTGCTCTCTGGAGCCGATGGCATCTGATCGACCAACCACGACACCCTCAGAGCTTATACCCAAATACTTCCCATACCCTGACTTTAGTGCTATCCTAGACAACAGAAAAAAACCATCATGTATTTTAAGGAGCCTCTACTTTGAAAACTACTTTCAAACTTTACTTTAAGTATTTTACAATAAATGTTTTAGTTTGTCTAAAATATATTGCCATATGAAAACAGTTTAACCAGACAACTTAAGTAGCTTTATTTATTAAGAATTTTTTAATACTTGAGCTTAATTTTGTGAAATAGTGCATAAAATAGTGCATAAAATATAATAATGCATAACAAGCATAGATAACAAAAATAGATGAATTAACAACATTTGGGTACAAAATGAAATAATCTAATAGCATAACAAAATATAAAAATAGCTTTACATAATTTTCACAGTATAAATTAAATAGCATTATTGTTTGATAATGCTACAAGTGTTACAGATGATTAAAACCTGCACGATTGATAAACACTCTATATTATGGTTAAACTTTACAAGTAATCCATAAATGATATGCATTCTGAACTGGGGAGTCTGACCAGTTCCTGATTGACATCATACATCCTGACTATTATATAGGTGCAAACCTATTATGTATACAATAGTTGTCATCTATACCTGTTATCTGAAAGTTTTATGGCTGTGAACTGTTCAGGAGGATCTGGACCTTCATCATCTGAAAACACAAGAAATATATATTCAAAAGTGGACACACATTTTGTTGGCAAATTATTCAAATGTATACACCACAAATGTTTTAATATAAAAAAACAAACAAAAAAAAGAGTGATAATGTGATATGTTAATACAATTTAAAGTATATGTTTTTATTTTAATCGTCATTTATTATTGCAATGCAAAAATTTTTTTTTAAATAAATCATCATTACTCCAGTCTTCAATGTCACATGGTCCTTCAGAAATCCTTCTAATATTCCGATTTGGTGCGTACAAAATATTTCTGCCCATCGTCACATTTAAAAACTGTTGGACTGCTTAATATTTCTTAAAGAGCCCCTATTATGGGTTTTTGAAAATGACCTTCCATGCAGTGTGCAACACAGCTCTAAGTGAAGTGAAATATCCAGCTAAGGCTTAAATTTGAAAGTGCACCATGTTTAAAACTATTGATTCATCTATAAAAGTCGACTCATAGTGGTTCGCATGAATAGCTGCTGTAATGATTCTTTAGCCATGCTGGCATGACGTCGATACAGAACTCAAGCCCAACCCATTTGTTGCCCGTGCAAACCTGGGAAAATTGAAACCCCCCGGCCCTGCCTACAAACACTGTAGAAAGAAAAAAAGGAAGACAAACACTGTAGCAGATCCCAAATGAATCATGTCGCGAAGACACTGTGCTCTAAAGTGTGAGGGAAAATTTGTGTTATTTTTCCTACCCAGTCAGTCAATAGTTCAATCACAACAGACTGGGTCATCGGACTAATCGGCTATTTGCGGGGTTTGGGAACAAATGAATGGGAGTCGTTGGGATAATTAGGTAAAAATTAATGCATATTATAAGACAATGAAAGTGTTTTTTGACCTTGCATGCATATCAGGCTGTTGTTGGAGACCCCCAAAACCAAAATAGGACCTTTTTTAATGCATAATAGGGGCTCTTTAATAAAAAAATTGCAATACTTTTTAGGATTCAAAATTATCAACTGATGTCTTACTAAGGTCAGTGTGTGAAATATTGTCTATTTACTGTATATAATTGAAGAGTTCAGATGCAAAAACCTATAAAATGTGAGTTTTTCTCAGCCACCTATATTTATGTCACTTTAAATGCAATGAAAATAAGTCATTTCTTGCTATAGGAGTAAAATGACTGAAACTACACACAACATCGTGAGAAAAAAAAAGCAAAATTTAGACGGCACTTCAGACAGTTTTTGCATTTAAACTGTGGCTGCCATTTCTCATTACACAAACTCATTTTTGAAAAAAATAACACAACTAGTATTTGCAAAAAGTAAAACAACAAAATGATGTTTCACTATATGAATTTTAAAAACACACAACAACCTACTAAACTTCTTGAAAATAACTAATAAATTGCTGAATATTGCAGTATTTTCATAGCAGCGTCAACGGGGAAATGACTGAATAAAAAGAAGAGTAAAGCTGATAATCTGTTCTATCTGCTGCTGACAGGATGAACTCATGAATTATCTAACATACTGAATTTCACAAAAGCATTCAAGTGATATGCTCCAAATTCAAAAGAGTAATGCTTGTGTGTGATATCATGCTTAATGCCTGAAAAGGTGTGTGGTAATCATCATACATGCACATCGGTCATGAAATGGGTGTCAACAACATTTACAGTCGTTCGTTTACTAATTTCAGGTGTCAAGCACTAAATGAAATTGATTTTAGGGGACTGTGCACAAATTCCCTTGTACTTCCAGATCTGTACAGCCAACGGTCAGTGGAAAGTAGAAAAAAAACCTGGAAAGAAAAACAATCGTAAACAACTCCTCCTGGTGACTGAACTATGAAATTGCTCTGAGGCTTGCATGAATGGCGGCAGTAATAGCGACTGACGATCCATAACATTTTTCAGGTTTTTAAATCCCTCCACGTTGAGAGCAACAGAGAAAAATGCAGCACCTAGCCATCTCTACTTCTGAGACTTATTTGTTCCGCGCTATTAGAGGGACCTTTTCAATTTAAAAGGCAATATAAAAGCCACATGGCATGGCAGGAAAAATACAACGCGGTATAATTGCACAGAAACATTTGCCTCTTGCCTGGAGATGCTGCAAGTATATCTTGTAAAATGGATTTTAAATCACAGCCTCTATGAAAAAAGCATTAGGTGTGTGTCAGAGTGTCCTTGTACACAAATCTATGCTGTTTTTGAGTATAAATCATGCAGGTAGTTTTTTTCACATTTAAAATTCCACGTTTAAAAAGACCAATTTAAATACCCAGATGATAGACATATTAAAATGAACATAAATAAAGAGTACACTTCTTTTACTAGACTGTTGCAGTTTTATTTTTTCCTCAGCAAATATCCAACTTAAATAGTTAGCACATCAGTTGCTACCCGTTTGGTCATAAACAATACAGTACCCTTACTGTTTATTGTTTCTGTAATTAATAAAGCTACTTATTTGTATATAATGTTATATTATTATTTTTATTTCTTAGGTGTACAATGTTTGTAAATAATGTCAACAAAAAAGTTATCTATTTAAATGTCCTTCTGTCTGTTTTGTGTTGATATGTATGTATGTATGTATGTATGTATGTATGTATGTATGTATGTAT
>CAIGQZ010032649.1:11160613-11178202 GCA_903798205.1 Danio tinwini | reverse complement strand
TGTATGTATGTATGTATGTATGTATGTATGTATGTATGTATGTATGTTTGTATGCATGTATGTTTGTATGTATGTATGTACCTGAGCTCCTGTAAATTACAAAACATAAAACTCGCAAACTTGGCAAACAAATCTTATTCTGATTATATAGTGGAGGAGGCAGGGCTTTCGGACTCCAGTATTGAATGACTAGATACATTTTTTAAGTTCATGTATTAGAAGGTAGGTCTGGGTGATAGAGTGAAAACAAATATTACAATATAATGTTTCATATCATTCAGTATTGATAATTATTGAAAATATTTTTTAATCCACTCCATTTTTATCGAAGTTGGTATTTAGCTGCACCATGTGGGGTGGGTCGTAAGCCCAACGCTCCCAGGACATACACCATACACAGATATACTACGGACAATTTAGCTTACCTAATTCATCTATAGCGCAAGTCTTTAGACTTGTGGGGGAAACCCACACGAACACGGAAAGAACATGCAAACTTTTTTTACATTTTTTTTTATTAAATTAAATTTAAAAATTTAAATAATTTATTTTTTTTATTTTAATGTAATAACATTACTAAGACAAATAGTTTTAATAGTCAAAAAACATAAAAATAAAAATAAGTAAAATAAGTGTTAAAGAGACTCTTAAACTTCATAGATAAAAATTTCTTTTGTTGAGCACAAAATAAAACACTCTGAGGAAACAACCATTGAATTCAATAGTATTACTTTGTTTCTACTATATATGTCAACGACTGCTGGTTTCCAAAAACCTTCAAAACATCAGCTTTGTGGTCAACAGAAAAAAAGAAATAATGATTTAAAATTACTTCTGTGTGAGTAAACAGTGAGGAAATGTTTGACTTTTGGTGAACTATTCCTTTAATTCGATATTGATATCCTCGTAAAATCTGTGACTTATTATTTCATTACGCTTGTTGTGTCCTGTTCCTCATGATGTATTTTTATTCATTCATTTTCTTTTCGGCCTAGTCCTTTTATTAATCAGGAGTCACCACAGCGGAATGAGCCGCCAACTTATCCAGCATATGTTTTACACAGCTGATGCCCTTCCAGCTGCAACCAATCACTGGGAAACACCCATACACAGATACACTATAGACAAATTAGCTTACCTAATTCACTTATAGCGCATGTCTTTGGACTGTGGGGGAAACCGGAGCACCCACCTGTGGGGGAAACCCACGCCAACACAGGGAGAACATGCAAACTCTACACAGAAGTGCCAACTGACCTAGCCGAGGCTTGAACCAGTGACCTTCTTGCTGTGAGGTGACAGCGCTACACACTGCCCCACCATGCCTCCATGATGTATTTTTTTTACTGTATTAATAGGAAAATCACAACATACACTACACCATTGTGATCAATTCTTCTATTGTTATCCCCAAATCCTAATCCAGCCTTTTTTCAGTCTAATCCATGACCAGTGTTAATTTTGTTGATTAACACAACTAGTATTTTCTGCATAATTTTCATGGCGAACAAGTTTCTACTGAAGAAAACGAGACAAATACTAAATAAAAATTAAGTGATGCTGAATGCAACTATAATAAAAATATACTGACATATTCGTAGACTAATAAAAATGAGATGAGAATGTGATTGGGGGACATTTTTTGGAAAATAGCCAATCAGAATTAATCTTGGTGTGTGATGCACACACACACATTTGAAAAGTAACTGATCCACAGTAGGCCCGGCATGCGATTACATCATTATAAGAGTTGAGTCGATTTAGTTGACTAAAACCTTTTGAGTTTCCCAGAGATTGCCTGAAAGAGGTTCCCAGAGGTTGCAGCTGGAAGGGCATCCGCTGCGTAAAACATGTGCTGGATAAGTTGGCGGTTCATTCCGCTGTGGCAACCCCAGATTAATAAAGGGACTAAGCCGAAAAGAAAATGAATGGATAAATGAATGAAAACCTTATGAAATTTAGTCAACTAAAACTAGACTAAAACTAAAATGATTCATAAGACTAAAATATGACTAAAACTAAAATGAAATTGTCAAAAGACTAAGACTAAAATGAACACTGTCCATGACACTTTAAAATGTATTCTCTTTTTGTTCTATAACTTTTGATTTCTACTGTTACTTTGTTTGTGGTTTTAAAAACTGAACAAAATCAAATATGGGAGATAACAAAGTAACAACATAAAGCAAGCAGAACCATCACCGTTATGTGGAGATCCTACAGTGAAGAGTCCAGTGTCCAGTGCATGAATGTAGGAGTTTTTATGCATCTCAATGGCCACTGTGCCTGTGATCTCACCAAAACACTTCACCGTCCACCATCCTCCTAAAGAGACACACAGAAACACACAAGCTCAGGTCTGAGGTAAATCATACAGTACACACAAAACACTGCTCTAGTCAATAAATATTGAGGTAAAGTTGGTTTTATATTGACACATTCAAACTTTCTCTGTAATAATATAATTTCAGAAACGTATTCTTTGCAAATTCTTAATAGTGAAATCATATTAGCTGCCAATGACTATCAAAGTACAATATTGTTCACAATCAATTATATAGTGCTAATGTTGTTTTGTAATCATATTTACATTTAATTTCAGACCGAATATTTAAGATAGCAGAAAAATCTGACATTGCAATATTTTATTTTGCTGAGCTGCAATTTATATTGCAATATCACCACAATTTCAGCAGATGATCTTGTAGACAAGTGAATCAAAGAAATTGCAAGAATAAATTAATAAGATAGAGCAAAAATAAAAGTGAAATAAGTAGTCGGATATTTGATTACAGTATTACGATATGATATTATGATATTTTGCACCCGATGATGATAGATCACGATATCAGCGATATATCACAAGAAAACCATCCACAATATATCATGATATTTGTATATGAAGAGGGAAAATTGAATCAAAAAGTTATAAGATGTATTTCTTTTATTAACAGTACATGTATTTCTTAGAATTGCATTGAAGTGTTCAATCTGCCATTACGAGAAGTGCCACCTCATGCATATCGCTACTTTGCCCTGCCCCTATTATTGAATAATCAAATGTAATGTAAAATGTAAACACTGTGCATTTTTCATTGCTGATGAACAATAATCATTTCAACTCCCCATTGCAGATGCTACAATGTGACTATTGCAAATCAAGTGTGCCACACGCCTGCTTTTGAGTGACGCTACTGGCCATTAGATCACCCCCTGGGGGGTGAGTACAAGTCACAAACACTGCCTCCTCCGTGTTAATGAACGTGATTTGTGCCAGAATAAAAAAATTATCACACTTGCAATAAATAAAGTTTTGGTCAGTAGAGGCATTGGTTATCATGCTGATATAGGCTTAGATGTTCAATTTTTTAAAGAGTATGTTTTAAGCCTGTAATTTAATGCTATAAAAACTGGGTGTGTCATCATGATTGACACTTATGATTTGACAGCTTCTCTATAACTGACCGTCTGAGCTTCAGGAGGAGATTGAAGTTTCAATGTTAGATTTCTGTGTTATTTTACCATGATAAAATGAGTTGTTCAGCAGTAAACCATACTTTCTGATCTATGGGATCTGATGAATCACTGTTTATTTGGTAAAGTAAGGGCTTATCTGGCTTTAGAATTTCTGATACTAGCCATGGCGGGGAAAATACAGGTGATTGTTATCTAGCAGTAATTCTTTTTATGGGTCTGACATAATAATTAGGAAGACAAAACTGATGTATTGAGGTAAAGTTGGTTTTAAATCCGCACATTCTGATTTCGGTTCCTTAATATAATATTAGAAAACTATTTTTTGCAAATTCCAAATAGCAAAATCATACTAGCAGACAACGAATATCAAACGACAACATTGTCCATGGTCGAAGAAATAGTGCTAATGTTGTTTTAAAGAGTTACTTACATGCGATTTCAGACCGGATATTCAATGTACCATGGTAAACAATATAGGGAGCATGTCACTGAACGAATGTGTGAATATAAAACCAACTTTACCTCAATAACTGATGTTAGCCTGTAACGTTATTTAAACTTGATTTAAAGGACATCTGTCATTTTGAGTTTTGGCACTATATCAAGTTAATCTACTAAATTTGCAGTTATAAAAATTTAAATATCCTGTTAATATTTAGAAATCTTATATTGTGCAGACTGAGGTAAAGCTGGTTTTATAGTCGCACATTCGTTCAGCAACCACCTGTGACATGCTCCCTATATTGTTTATCATTGTGTACCTTTTAATATTCGGTCTGAAATAGCATGGTATACAGACTTCAAAACAACATTAGCACTATTTAACTGACTGTGTACAATGCTGTACTTTGATAGTCATTGGCTGATAATATGATTTCCCTATTTAGAGTTCGCAAAGAATACTTTTTGAAACGATATTATTAAGGAGAAAGTCTGAATGTGTGAATATATAACCAACTTCACTTCAATATTGTGCAGCCCTAATTCAAAATACTATGGTAAACAATTCATTAAGCATGTCACACGGTGTCACTGAATGAATGTGCGAATATAAAACCAACTTTACCTCAATTCAATAAGTGTGGTTTATTTATAAATAAATTTTGAGAGGATCACGTGCTTATGATTGAACAGCTGGTACCGCATTAACTCTGCATATTGCGTCAATCAGATGAACACTGACACACTATAAATTACCAGAGCTTTTTGCTCCAGTCAACTTTGTTTAAAGAATCCCCCCTTCCACCCCTACTCCTCCCCTTCTCCGATAGGGCGGCACGGCGGCCAGTGGGTAGCACTGTTGCCTCACAGCAAGAACGCCGCTGGTCCGTTCCTCTCCAGGCCAGTTGGCGTTTCTGTGCGGAGTTTGCATGTCCTCCCCGTGTTCGCGTGGGTTTTCCCCGGGTTCTCTGGTTTTCCTCCCACCGTTTAAAGACAGGGACATAGGTAAATTGACTAATCAAAATAGCATTCTAAGGCAACTCTTAGTCAGATATATCCCAGCAGTTCACAGTAGGGGAGTTCCTTGTTCACCTAATCTGAACCCCATAGAGAACCTGTGGTCCATCATCAAATGTGAGATTTACAAAGAGGGAAAATAGTACACCTCTCTGAACAGTGTTTGAGAGGCTGTGGTTTCTGCTGCACGCAATGTTGATGGTGAACAGATCAAAACACTGACAGAATCCATGGATGGCAGGCTTTTGAGTGTCCTTGCAAAGAAAGGTGGCTATATTGGTCATTGATTTGTTTTTGTTTTGTTTTTGAATGTCAGAAATGTATATTTGTGAAAGTTTAGATGTTATATTGGTTTCACTGGTAAAAATAAATAATTGAAATGGGTATATATTTGTTTTTTGTTAAGTTGCCTAATAATTATGCACAGTAATAGTCACCTGCACACACAGGTATCCTCCTAAAATAGCTCAAACTAAAACAAACTAAAAACTACTTCCAAAAATATTCAGCTTTGATATTAATGAGTTTTTGGGTTCATTGAGAAGATGGTTGTTCTTCAATAATAAAATTAATCCTCAAAAATACAATTTGCCTAATAATTCTGCACTCCCTGTATTACCTTTATCATCAGCTAAGTGTGAACTCTTAAAATTGTCAATATGTCTATAATATATTGTTTATCTTTTGTATTTAGATTCAGGGGAAAAGTGACAAAACATACCAACAATATCCAGCTTGTCTTCTCCATCATCTCGTTTTCTCTTCTTGTCTTTGTTCTTTTTCTTCTTCCTGCATAATATAGAAACCCCAGGTCATTATTTTAAAGAAAATAGTTAATATACACAAACAGCACACAGCAAGTTTACAGCTTGGAGAAACACAGCTTAACGGCAAACAATGTTTTAATAAACTTTGGTTAAACACAGTAGAGAACTACAGCCTTACTTATCGTTTGATCCTTTCAGGACCAGTCTGGTGGATTTTACATGTGAGTACTCTGCCATGATCACACACGGACGTAAGAGTAAATCAAAACGATTCTGTGTTGTTATTCACCAACCGGAAAACGTTTTCCTGTAACAGGCTTTCTGTGTGTGTACGGTGGCCGAGAGAACTAAGCAGAAGACTTGCGCCCGGAGTGAAGTGCGACACGAAGCGGTCAGAGCACGAGCTGCACTTCACTGTGATTATTTAAATGAGTTGTTTCAACCGTTTTCATGAGGCCTACTGAAGGTAAACCAGAAGTGCCACACATAGTTTACAACACACAACACACTCGTTCAGAAAAAGGTGAAGTGATGACATATTTTGTAGACAATATTATAAGATGTTTTTCCTATTTGGCTTTTGGGTTACTGCAGACAAAAAACTTACTTTGATCAACAAAAGTGATTCTTAAAAGATTATTTATTATTATTCAATCATTATTATCATTCATTCATTCATTTTCTTTTCGGCTTAGTCTCATTTATTAATCCGGAGTCGCCACAGCGGAATGAACCGCAAACTTATCCAGCTAGTTTTTACGCAGCTGATGCCTTTCCAGCCGCAACCCTTCTCTGGGAAACATCAACACACACTCATTCACACTCATACACTACGGACAATTTAGCCTACCCAATTCACCTGTTCTGCATGTCTTTAGACTGTGGGGGAAACTGGAGCACCCGGAGGAAACCCACGTGAACGCAGGGAGAACATGCAAACTCCACACAGACACGCCAACTGACCCAGCCGAGGCTCGAACCAGTGATCTTCTTGCTGTGAGGTGACATCACTACCTACTGCACCATTGTGTCGCCCTATTATTAATATATATGTTTCAAATTATAAAGTCCTTAAAAGTTTGAGTGAGAATTGTTTTTTGGGAAAAGTGCTTTAAAATGTAGAATGATTACTGTAGCTAAAGTCAGTATTATAATTAGAAATGTCTCCTGAAAATAAAGAAGCATTATTTAGTGTGTTTACAGGTTCAGCTCAAGACTTATCGAGCAGTGCCTTTTGTCCCTTTTTAATAGCCAACAGTGTTTTGTTTCCTCTATCACTTGGCCAGAGCCACTGAGCTTAGTAAAGTAGCATCTTACAACTTATGAAAGCCACAGTCTTGTCTAACAGTTTCTCTTCATAATCTCATCAAATCCATATTCAATTGAAGAAATGAGAGATTTCCACTTTAGTGGCTTTTATATATACGTCATTTAGGAGGAGGGAGGGGATAGAGAGCATTTTATTAGACAGAAAATCTGACAAGAAGCTGCAGAGAGACGTGTGTGTTATGAATCCATGTATCTTTTTATGCGGTGGCTCAGTAGGTAGTGCTGTCGCCTCACAGCAAGGTTTGAGCCTTGGCTGGGTCAGTTGGCGTTTCTGTGTGGAGTTGGCGTGGGTTTCCTCCAGGTGCTCCGTTTTCCCCCACAGTCCAAAGACATGCGATACAGTTGAATTGGGTAGGCTAAATTGTCACCAGTGTATGAGTGTGCATTGATGTTTCCCAGAGATGGGCTGCAGCTGGGAGGGAATCTGCTGCATAAAACATGTGCTGGATAAGTTGGTGGTTCATTGCTAGGGTGTTTTGAGTGTTTGCTAGGCTGTGGCTAGGGCATTCTGAGTGGTTGATAAGGTGTTGCTAGGGTGCTCTAGGTGGTCGCTAAGGTGTTGCTAAGCGGTTGCTAGGGTGTTCTGAGTGGTTGCTAAGGCAATGCTAGGCGGTTGGTAAGGTGTTCTTAGTGGTTGTTAGGTCGATGCAAAGGCATTGCTAGGTGGTTGCTAGGGTGTTCTGAGAGATTTCTAGGCAGTTGCTATGGTGTTCTAAATGGTTGCTAGGTGGTTGCTAAAGTGTTGCTATGTGGTTGCTAGGGTGTTTTGAGTGGTTGCTAAGGTGTTGCTAGGGTGTGTTAGGTGGTTGTTAAGGTGTTGCTAGGCGGTTGCTAGGGTGTTCTGAGTGATTGCTAAGGCGTTGCTAGGCAGTTGCTAAGATGTTCTGATTGGCTGCTAGGTGGTTGCTAAGGTGTTGCTTGGATGTTCTCGGTTGTTGATAAGGTGTTGTTAGGCAGTTGCTATAGTGTTCTGAGTGGTTGCTAAGGCTTTGCTAGGCAGTTGCTAAGGTGTTCTGAGTGGTTGCTAGGCTGTTGCTAAGGCATTGCTAGTGTGTTCTAAGTGGCTACTAAGGTATTGCTAGGGTGTTCTAAGTCACTGCTAAGGCATTGCCAGACCATTGCTAAGGTGTTATGGGTGGTTGCTAGGCGGTTGCTAGAGTGTTCTGAGTGGTTGCTAGGCAGTTGCTAACATAAATTACCATGTTTCTAGCATAAATAACCATGTCATTAGCATTGCGTATAAATTAGTATGTCACTAGCATGTTTTTTTGTATAAACTAGCATGCCGTTAGCATGAATTTAGTATGAATTAGCATGTTTGCTAGTATGATTAGTATGTTTGTTAGTATATGTCCACTATAGATTAGTATATTGTTAGTATAAATTAGCATGTTGCTAGTATGTTAATAGTATGAATTAGCATGAGGCTAGTATGATTAGTATGTTTCTGGTGTGGATTAGTATGTTGTTAGTATGTCCAATGTAAAGTCAATGGCAGTTTTTTATTACAATGGAAGTCTATGGGACAGTTGCTAGGGTGCTGTAAGTGGTTGCTGGGGTGTGGCTACCCTGCTGAAAAATCCAGCTTAAACCAGCCTAAGATGGTTAGCTGGTTTTAGAGGGGTTTTGGCCATTTCCAGGCTGGTTTTCAGCCATTTCCAGCCTGGCCATAGCTGGGCAGGCTGGGAGTTGACCAGCTAAAACCAGCTTGACCAGCCAAAACCAGCTATGTCCAGCTTGAACCAGGCTGGTCAAGCTGGTTTTAGCTGGTTTAAGCTGGTCATTTTCCAGCCTGACCAGCTAAGACCAGGCTGGAAATGGCTGGAAACCAACCTGCACGGCCAAGACCCCTCTAAAACCAGGCTGGTTGACAAGCTAAAACCAGCCAAACAAGATTTTTCAGCAGGGTAGTAATTTAAAAGGTCATCAGTGTTTGGCAGATTGGTAATCTGAGTAAAATGAGCCCAGCCTTAAGTCTGTATGAAAGTTAAGATTTTCTCAAGCCACCATAAATATGATATATTGAATAATATGATGTTTTTTTGTATGTTACTTTTATGTAAACTTTATAAATGCTTTGTCAATACAATTGTAACATTTTGTCATGCCAATAAAGCAACTATTGAATTGAATTGAATTGAATTAAATTGAGAGAGAGAGAGAGAGAGAGAGAGAGAGGGGGAGAGAGAGAGAGAGAGAGAGAGAGGGAGAGAGAGAGAGAGAGAGAGAGAGAGAAAGGGGGCAAGTCAGTGTGTCTCCAGACCCTTTCTCTCTCCAGACACAGTGTCTACCATGAGTGAGCCACCATTTAAACCAAAATAGCTCTGAACATGGTGAAGCCCTCTTATTTAAAACCTCAGCAGACCACTTCAACAACGAAGCGCTGCCGTACACACACACACCACACCACACACACAAACACACACACACCCCTGTCATATATTTAATATTGCCCTTACATTATTTTCTATCCACTAAACCTTAACTTCACAGACAGATTAAACACTACAGAAACAAAAGATATTAATAACTTTCCTCCATTTTAGTATAATTCAGTACTTTGATGTATTTCCCTATAGTGAAGATTGCTAGCTGGTAAAATTGTCGGGTTTTGGACTCAAACCAGTCAGTGGCATCAAATGCACACTTCAGAATCTTGCCGAAGTAGTAAGTCATCCGGGTACTTCTCACACATTGTTTTTTGTCTATGTATTCAGACATACTGCTTGGCTCGCATACTGTTTTTAGCCTACTATATAGTATGTAAATATGCGATTTCGGACACAGCCTATTGCTCAGTGAAGTTGTAGGTGATCTTTGAAAGGTGAGTTTTTTTGTTTGTTTATTTTAACATCCTTATTTCCTTGTCTTTTGTATTTTATTTGCCTAAATAACCATAACCTAAATAGCCAAGTCATGTTTTAGAGTCCCCTTGAAACATTTCCATTATTTTCCATGCTGTGTTGTGAGAAAATGCAGCATGTTTTTGTTAATTGTTTGCGCTGTGGGAAAATGCAGTGTATTTTACTAATTTTTTTGCGTTGTGTAAAAATGCAGCTTTTTTGATGCATATGCGCTGTGAGGATTTGCAGCATGTGTGCTGTCAAACGGATGAAAATCACAGGTGCGTCCCAAACTGCATACTTATGCACTATTCTACGCCATTTTGTAGTATAAATAGTGTAAGAAAAGCGTTTACACTGGCAACACAAAAAATAATAAGTGCACTTTAATTACCCGGATGATGCACTCATTCGACCGGTAAAATGAAGTGTGTAATGATGGACACTTCACACACTCAACGGGCGCAGTTTAAGGGCGGAGCTTTTGGGCGCACATTGGAAATTTTTTTATTTATTTTGGATTGTGAAAGAGAAGTTCTCTTATGAGAGTGACTATAGCGCCTCCCGATGGAGAATGCGGTAATACTCACGGCAGGTGTTATTTGGTACTTTGTTCATTTATTTCACTAATTTGGTAACCGTCAAACGTCATCTGGGAAACGTGTTGAATTTCCGCTTAGTAAAAAAACATTAGTGTTCCATTTGGGACAACACTACATATACTATGCTGTTGAGTGTGAAAGTGCATAAGTACATAGTGCATGAGTGCATAGTGTGCCATTTGGGATGCAGCTCTTGTCTCAATTTGCTGCAGTTTTTTGTAATTGCACGTTTTCTTAAATTGCAGCACATTAAGCTATCTCGGCCACCATATAATTAGTTTAATTAGGCATGTTAGGATAATTAGCAAGTCACTGTATTACAATAGTTTGTTTTGTAGACAATCAAAATAATATTGCTTAAGAGGGCTAAAAATATTCACCTTAAAATGTTTTTTATTTTATTAGAAACTGCTTTTATTCTATCCGAAATAAAACAAATAAGACTTTCTCCAAAAAAAAAAATATATATATTATCAGGCATACTGTGAAATTCCTTGCTCTGTTAAACATTTGGGAAATGTTTGAAATAAGAAATCACGGAAGGGCCAATAATTTTGACTTCAATTGCATATAAAAAGCTAAACATTATACATATCAGACATACAAATATTATCTTCTTGCAGTAGACTAGACACACTTAATCATACAATAAGAGAAGCAGGCTGGTCGAGTGTGGGGATGGGACAGTTTAATGAGATGTTTGTATCTGTGTTCTGTGTCTTTCTCTTGTCCTTGTTGAAAGGCTTTTTGTCTCCATGTTCGGCCTGCCCCATTACCTCCGCCCCTCAAGTGGAATAGAGAATTTATCATCCTTAGCAAGCATCAACGTGGTGTGAGACACAAAGCAATAGGGGATTGCGATGAGCAATAGAGAGGGGAAAGATGGCTTAATATATAGTTTAATGAGCTTAGTCTTTCATTTCCTCCCACGAAGCCAGTCATCAGTCAGGTGGGTGATATAAATAGTGATTGGTCTGACTTTCAAACTAAGCCATGATATAGTGGCTTCTGGAACAGAGTGGCTGACTCTGCATGACTGGACACGAGTAAAAGCTTACAAGCAAGCTTCTGAGGGTGACAAATGTTTATCAGCGCTTAATTAGATAAAAAAAATCTGAATTAACCTTTTTTTTAATTGCAAGTAACACACTCATCATGCCAAAATGGTCATCTTGCATTCCCTATATGCAGCACTCACTGTGTGATGAAACCTTTAGAATGCAGTTATGCCACTAAAATTAAAGATTTAAACCCTGTTTTGATGGTATCCAGTCAGGGTTCTGCGTGTGTCATGTGATTTCTGTGTTATTGTTGTTCCATGTGCTCTGTGTTTGTCGTGTGATTTCTCCATGTGCTGTGCTCCATGTGCTTCTGTGTTTTGTATCATGTGATCTCTTTGTTCTGTTTCCCGCCATTGCTTGATGTTCATTAGTTTCATGTGTCACCAGGCCCGGATTAAGAATTCAGAGGCCCCTGGGCACAATGTCTTGTAGGGCCCCCTACAAGGCCGCACCCCTATAGTTGAATAAAAAAATAAGATTAATATAATATATTTTAAATAATGTTAATCTATAATATTTTGCCCACATTTTTTAAATAAATGACATAGTACATATATTTATAGTCAACAAAGATTTACCTGATTTTAAAAGCATTTAAAGCACACTTTGATGAAAAAAATAGTAATAAAACTAGTGAAAAATATTGGTTTTTAATATATTTGTTCAGGTTTACTGAAGCAGTACTAAAAATTTATATTTAAGGGTATTTTTGATATATAACTTCTACAAACTTATAATGCATATGATTTGGATATAACACCTCTCCAATCCAGTTCTATGAGTCTTCCATAATACACACACTAATTAATGATTCCTACTGTCTCCCTCGTGATGAAGAAGAGTAGGCAAACAGCACTTGATTATAAAGCTGAAAGTATCCAAAATCACACACACTGTACCAGTTCTCTTCTATCTCTCTCCTCTTCAGGGGCTTTTTCTGTCTCTCTCTCTGTCTCTCTCTCCATGAGGTCAGAGAATATGGTTGAAGCAGGGCGACTAACATTGTAAATACAGATTAATTATATTAAGATGTCACTAACATTTAACACCAGGTGGAAAATAACTGTGTATAGAATATTTATTATTATTATCCTTATTAAATACCTTGTGACTCATTTTATATATTTTATATACTTTATTTACAATTTTTAACTAAAACATTTCCTTTGTATTGAAAATAAATGTATTTCCAATCTGATATGTAATGGGGGAAAAAAGAAGGACGTGTTCATCAGACGCTGGATTCGAACCGGGTTCATGATCAGTCGCCTCAAAACATATTACCATGCTCGTTCCGAGCTACGCCACTCCCACCTGCTGTCTTCTGCGCTCTTTAGTTTTGTTGTCTCTGTCAATCAAACGGCGCTGGCGGAAAGTATTTAACTAGCTTATTCCGACGAGGTGCGCTATTTGCATTTTGCCTAAATAGACACTCCAAAATCAGCATTTTTTTCTCCCCCTCGCAGGGGCCCCAAGTGCAAAGGGGCTCCTGGGCCTGTGCCCATAATGCCCACTGGTTAATCCGGCCCTGCGTGTCACCCCTGTTTGTGATTTGTATAATCATGTCCTGTGCATTTAAATCCGCGGTCACACTGGGCTTTTCTCCCCATAGACTTCCATTCATACGCACGTGAATGCGTCAGACCAGAAACGCAGGGTCATGCGTCGGAGTTTCGCAGGTTGTTGCGGTGCAAAGTTCAAGCTTGGTGAACTCTGACCTGCGAAATCGCATCACTTGACTGCGTGAGACCAATCCAGGGTCAAAACATGACCTCTCTGAACAGAAATTTAAAACATGGAGCAATCGCTCGCTTTTTTAAATGTCTATTCATCTTGTTTAATCCCGCCCCTTTTCGCAGCGCCGTACAACAGAATTTCGCAAGCTCAAACTCTAGTGTGACTTCGGCTTAAGTCCTGTGTTTTGTTTAGTCCAGTGTCTGGTATTGAAATGTCTTCCTTTGTGGTCCCACATGTTACTTCTGTGTTCCATTTTCCAGTTTGTAAATAAAAGTACAAGTTTTGATCATTTCTGCGATCCTGTGCCTCTGTGAGAGAGAGTTAAGTCGTGACAGTATCAACTAAAATTACTGTAGTTTTTTTTTTTCAGCGCAGAGAATGGATTTTATTTCTGTGTGAATGTCAAGTTATAGGGCCTGATCACATTGCAATACATAAACATACTTTGAAAATGTATTTTACAACATCACCTTTTTGGAAAGGTCACTATATACCAGGAGTGACCAATCTCTTTCCTTAAGGTCTGGTGCCCTGCAGGGTTTCGCTCCAACTTGCCTCAACAAACCTGCCTGGGTGTTTCAAATATACCAAGTAAAACCTTGATTAGCTTGTTCAGGTGTGTTTGACCTCCGGATCCCCAGGAACAAGTTTGGTGATCCCTGCTATATACTGTTTAACTACAGGTTTACTAGGTTTATATACCCTGCTTAAAAAAAAACTGCATATGCTGGTAAGGTATGTTTTGATGCTGGTATGCTGATCTTGCTGATTTCAATGCTGGTCTTGCTGGTTTTAATAGTGGTTTAAGGCCAGCAAGACCAACAAAATACCAGCATACAGCAATACCAGCATCAAAACATACCTTACCAGTATATGCTGTTTTTTTTCAGCAGGGTACTGTCCACCATATACACAACACCTTAACTTTTCTGATTTTGACTAATGTAATAACGTCCACCTTTTGTAAAGCTGCTTTGAAACGATAATTCTTGTATAAAAAAAAAACGCTATACAAACTAACTTGAATTGAATTGACAACTTCTGACTCTGAAGATAACACAGTTATGAGTAGTAAAAGCTTACTATCTATACTATGCAAAACATACCACTGTAATTTTGCTGCTACAAACATTGGAACTACAAACACTGTGTAATTTTAAGCCATAATAATAATATAAAACAATATATGCTATTATATATTTACTTTAGCTCTGTCGCCTCACAGCAAGAAGCTCATTGGTTCAAGCCTTGGCTGGGTCAGTTGGCATTTCTGTGTGGAGTTTGCATGTTCTCCCTGTGTTCGCATGGGTTTTCCTCCGGGTGCACCGGTTTCCCCCACAGTCCAAAGACATGCAAAACAGTTAAATTGAATAAACTAAATCGGCTATAGTGGATGTGTGTGAATGAGTGCGTATGGGTGTTTCCCAGTTTTGGGTTGCAGCTGGAAGGGCATCCACTGTGTAAAACATGTGCTGGATAAATTGACGGTTCATTGCTGTGGCAACCCCTATGATTAAATAGACTAAGCCGAAGGTAAATGAATGAATGATAACCAAGAAAAAAAACGACAACAACAAGTCCACCCAAAAATAGAGTAGAAAAATAAGAGTAAAATTGCCCCTGATTCACAAGTGCCCTACTTTCAACCCTTAAAAAGATAAGGAATAAGACACATATTCTTTTTCAAATTTTAGTCTTCAAATTGAATTCTTTGAGGCTTAAGAGCTGCAAACATTTCAATAATCTATTTATAGAAATATTTATAAAATATATTTATAAAAGTAGGTGGTAAAGTGGAGAATCTGCCAATCTTAACACCTTTTCCCCACAGCTCCAGTGTGATTAGTCACATGGCATTTAGAGCTCATGCGATTGGCTCCAAATAACCTGGCTGAACAACCGAGTGCCCATAAGCAAACACTGCAAATTTCATATCGCACACTTTCGGGCTTTTGGGAGTCTTTGATTGATGAACTTCATGGCTGAATGGGTTCAGATGAGCCAGATGCAATTAAACACGCAGATAAAAATTTTCAATGTTAGTGAGAAAATACATTTAATCGCTGGCATGAACGTCTACTCTAGGCCAGCTGTTACTTTTAGCCAGAATAATCAAAGGCAACTAAATCACAGATGTTCAGTTTGGAAGCTGCTTCCAATCACAACTAAAAACAAAAATTAAGATCAGAACGTGACTTGTTTTTGGGCCAGCACATGCTGTTTCTTGCTCTGCCCAGGGAAAACAGTTAGTGACTGGGATAAATCTAATTTGGCGACCGCAATGAATTTAGTCAAACAGTGTGATTTTCAAGAATGGAAGCAAATGAAACAAATTTATACAGCATATCATGTTGACATAATAAAGGGCCTGTCAATGTAACATAACTTATATTTAATTAATTATTGTATCTCTTGTGTGTTGATTACAAACATCACATTCAAATATATTGTATACACAGTATGTGTTTTACCAGATATGAGGTCTGCATTGTAAGTTTATCCTCATATGTTCCTACTTCATCAACAGCTTATTGCTAAAAATAATATTCTTTTATTTATTTATATATTTTTGGCTTTATTAGGTTCATCTTAGGTCAGACGGAAAATATCACTAAATAAATATTTAGATACATATAGATATACAAAACAGGCCATAAAATCATGCACTGATACAATTCACCAAACAAGAAATTCACCAAAGCAAGCATCAAAATGGGGGAAAGGTTATTTAAATGAGTTTCAGAAAGGTTATTTCTGACTGATTTAGAAATAGCTGATCTACTGGGATGTTCACACACAATCATCTCTAAGGTTTACAGAGAATGCTTTGAGAAACAGAAAAGATCGTATAAAGAAAATATAGAAAGTGCATCAACCTTGAAGCAGATGAGCTACAGCAGCAGAAAAAAGCACATCAGTGTCACTCCTGTCAGCTGAGAACAGGAAACTGAGGCTACCTAGGTAGCAAAGAATTCTGGCCCAAATTCGGCATAAAGCTGGCACAGCAGGTGTTCGTCCGGTATTGGCATACAGCATGTGGGCCAAACATGGCCTGGGTTTGGCAGAAGTGGCACCATCTTTAAGGTGGCACACAAGACTTGGGCCAGATATCAAATGTAATATTTGGACTAGGCATGGGCCGGTATAAGATTCTGACGGTATGATAACCTTGGATAAAAATATCACGGTATCACGGTATTGTGATTACTGCTCTAAAATAAATTCTTTTTAAATGTCTGTGTAAAAAACAATTTTTTTTCCCCCTTTGAACACATTATATCTTATTTTGAGAAACATTTATAATATTTTGGAGCAGTAAATGTGCCAGGCCAAATAATGAAAATGAATCATTGATGTCTGCTGTCTTCATTAGTTACAAAAACACTGATTTATTTACTATTTAAAATGGCATCTTTGGATATCTTTTCTGATGGAGATGCTGTTGTTAAAAAAATGTGAATAAAAAAATCTTACACATACCTTAGGAACGGTATTAGACAAAATTTTGGCGGTATGAAAACCTTGACTTTTCCAAACCGCGGTATACCTTGAAAACGGTTATCGTCCTATGCCTAATTTGGACCAGATGTTAAAAATGTATATGTGGGCCATGTATGTTTGGCCTATCTTGACCCACTTTTAAAATACATTTAAATAGTTTTTGAGTAAAGAAAAAATCTACCAATCAGGTCTCGTTGAGAAGAAGCATGCTCATAAAGTGAAATGCTTCATGGGTTTATCAAATTCATTGCAGTCGTGACACACCAACCTATCTGGCCCAGTTCAGACCCATCTATGGGTTATTAACTTGGCTGAGACTTGGCCCAGATATGGTCCATGTTTGGCCCTTGTATAGAAACCAGACTTGGTTCAATCATGTACAGTAATTTACTGCAGCACATGTGGGCCAAGCAAAAGCGTAATTGTGTGGGCCAGATACATTTTTCTATGTGAGTACAGTTTGCACATGCTCACCAAAATTGAACCATAGAAGATTGGAACAAAGTTGACTGGTCTTATGTGCCTAAATTTGGACAGTGAGGTAAAAAAATGGGCCCCTTAGTAAAAACTGAGCATCATTTAGCGACTACAGGTGGCACTGGTGTGTTATGACTTGGGCTATGTCATCCTGCTGCTTAGTTTTTTTGTGTGTGTCCTTTAAAAATGTACTTTAAAAGCTAACTTCTTTTTTTAACACGCAGCGATTGATCTGTGTAACAATGCCTGATGCTTACATGCGACTCCATGGTAGGGTATAGAGTTGTAATCTCACTCACTCACTCACTCACTCACTCACTCACTCACTCACTCACTC
>CAIGQZ010032649.1:11116523-11160603 GCA_903798205.1 Danio tinwini | reverse complement strand
CTCACTCACTCACTCACTCACTCACTCACTCACTCACTCACTCACTCTCCTTCAGCTTAGTCCCTGCTATATCAGGGGTCACCACAGCAGAGCGAACCCTCAATTACCCTGGCACATGTACTTCCTGCATTCTTTGATCCACAATCACACACTATGCCTATTTTACCTATTTAGTTTAGTTTACCTATACTGCAAAAACCAAAAGAAACCACGTTAACTTCGGGAGAAAATGCTAATTGCACAGAGAACTAGTGACCTCCATGCTGTAAAGCTGATTACCCAGTGATTATTTGCTTAATATTCAATAATTCCTTGTTAGTTTTGAACTAACTGCAGCATAGGTAATGGTTAATATAGTTGACCTTACCTTTCCCTAAAGAGATCCCAGCAGACACACAACATCATAAGACGTTTTAATATTAGGTTAGATTTAGGTCACCATCTAAGGACAATGTTATTTTGACGTCCAATAATGGCGTTAATGACGTTGATATTTTGTTGATTTAGTTATGTTGTAAAGTGACCAAAACCCAACGTTGAGCCAACATCTTAAAGCACCGTCATATGGACGTCAAATACACTGTATAAAAATACAATGACATTTATTTGTCAGGTATGGCAATCAAAACCCAACGTCTGATAGAGGTCATATTGGTAATGTCCACACAACGTCAAGCTGTAACATCATTAGACGTTGATATTTTATTGTTTTTAGGTTGCATTGGAAAGTGACCATAATGCAACGTCTGTCCGATGTTATGCATCGTACCACAACGTTAGGGTACAACGTCAACCTGAAGTCACATTGACATCCTGTGCCTATTCAATTTTACTCACTATTTACTCACCCTCAAGTGCTTCCAAACTTTTATGAGTTTTCTCTTCTGTTGAAAACAAACATAGGTATTACGAAGAAAGCTTGGAAACCAAGCTTTTTATGAAATTTTTGAGTGAACTTAAGGCAGTCCAGTGGTCCAATCTGGTAGCAGGGTTTATTTAATAAAGTGTTTTTTGTTTTTTTCTTTGCATGTTCTGCTAGGTAAGGGAGTATTACAGCTTCTACTGTTAGTAAAATTCTCAGCAGAGACCCAGGAGTGTTGAGGAGATAACGCTGTCCCCAAGAGGTGTTACAAAGAAAATTGCTGTGCATTAGACGGCGACAGGCTCTCTTACCAAAAACCTCAGATGAGAACGCTACATTCCTGTACAGTATTTGACAGTGACTGACAGAGGGAATAAAGGGGAGGGGGAGTCCCCACAGAAGGACCATAAAATGCAGCTGCTAATGGGACCGGTGCAGCACCTCCACGTCGCACAAAATAAGTGATTTCTGGGCTGGCAAGCAGGAGCTGCATCAGTAGCTCAGGGTCTTTGTGTCTCTCTGAGTGCTGCTGCGTTAATGAGAAATGATTTAAGCTTGAGGAAAGTGATTGACGGTGAAGAGCAGGTGGTCCACACTGAGGTGTGAGCTCATAACACAGGCCTTCCATCCACTTTGCTGGATGTCAGTCCTCCTGTTGTCTTGCATCAATAGTTTCCATCCAAAGATGTGAGCTGGAATACTGCATAAAACATTTGCTGAAATAGGACTGCATGATATTGGAAAATACTGACCTTGCAATATTATATTTATTTATTCATTCATTCATTTCTTTTATTTTTTGGCTTAGTTCCTTTATCAATCAGGGGTTGCCACAGCGGAATGAACCGCCAATTTATCCAGTACGCATTTTATGCAGCGAATGTCCTTTCAGCTGTAACCCACCACTGGGAAACACTCATACACTCCTGCATTCACACACATACACTACGGCCAATTTAGTTTGTCCAATTCACCTTTAGACCGCACGTCTTTGGACTTGTGGGGGAAACCGGAGAACCTAGAGGAAACCGGAGCACATGCAAACTCCACACAGAAATGCCAACTGACCCAGCTGGGGCTCAAACCAGCGACCATTTTGCAGTGAGGCGATCGTGCTACCCACTGCGCCACCATGACGTCTTGATTATGAATATAATTTCATAAAAGATTACCTAAATAAGAATTCATACATTTATCTGCATAAAACATAATAAACAATTTGCAAGTGTAGATGAATACAATACAACAAAGTCATAAATGATTTTTTTTTATGTTTTATGGTTTTCTGTGAAGCTTTTCAAAATTCAAATTTCAGAATTCAATATTAATCAACATAATCATATAGTAATTACATGCAATTAATGATTTGATTTGATGATTTTAATTAACCATAGTGTATAAGTGTGTGTGAGTGCGAGTGTATGGGTGTTTCCCAGTACTGGATTGCAGCTTGAAGCGCATCCGCTGTGTAAAACATATGCTTGAATAGTTAACGGTTCATTCCGCTGTGGTGATCTCTGATAAATCAGAGACTAAACCGAAGGAAAATTAAAGGAAATGATTAATTGGCTACAAATATTAAAATGAAAATGGGAATTTGCTGTGGCAAGAAAAGCTGCTGTGGGCCTTTTTTTCTTATTAAATTACTTGAACCTCAGAAGATGAAAGGCATTGAATCTGTGGTGGCTTTTGGAGATGCTGTGGATACCACTTTTTAGGAGCGCAGTGCTCAAGACAGGTATTAAAATAATAATACACCACACCACATTGATGACAGATGTGGCTAAATGATTTTAGAATGATTAAAACAATATTTCAGATATTTTATAATTTGGTCAGTCCTCTAGTTTGACCATTAATGCCATCCCATTGTGCCTGTTTTAATTTTTAAGTGATCTGTTCGCATCACAAAATCACATTTTTTGATGAACATGCTGGAATTTAGTCAGAAAATGTGCTTCCATCATAGTTTATGCACATTTCTTATTTATCAGATAAAAATGTATCCTGTTTAGTTCTCTGTGTACGGAATAGCTCATAGAAATTGCTTCATTTAAATATACAATGTGCATAAAATGAAAAAAATAAAATGCACATCTTGGCATTTCAATTAATCATTTTTAATGCAGTATTCCAAAATGTCCATACAAATAGGTGGATTGACATACAGTAGCGTTTATGTCAATTCATGAGAACTTCTGCTCCATGTAAGCAAGTCTCTAAAGTGCCTTCACCCTCAGGCTAAATCCAGGATATGATGTCACATTTTGTGAGGTTAACAAGTCCTCCCTCATGACACTGACCTGTGATTGAGATGTGAGTTGAAGCTGACAGGAGGTGCGCTATAGCTCTAGGACTAGCTGACAAGTAATATGACAAATAAGAAGTCAACTGTACAAAAATGCACATTTGGGGTTTTCACACCATCACAGGTAAAACAATTTATAGCTGAATCAACAATAAAAACATGTTCTGGTGTTTCCAAAAAAACGATTGAGTTTTGCTTGCTTTCTTGACATAAGTATAACGACAAGAGTTTGACAAATCTACTCTTTTAGCCCAAGGGAAAGCTGTGTAGGTTTGGGTTTTGGAAACAGAGTGGTTTGGACAATAGCTTCAGGCATCGAAAACTGTATATAGAGGAGCTTTGAGAGACTCCAGCTGACTTTTCTCCTCTGTCATGGGTCTCTACCCTCAAACAGACTACAAGTCACTTTAGGGCTCAAGCAATTTCTCACGGCGATTTGGAGGGGAAGAGATCGCGGCATGAATAACTAACCGTGAAATTTCCCTCTCAACACTTTGGAGGAGGTAACAGACCAGGTTTCTCTGGACTCGTCCTTTCTATTATGTTTACCTTCTCTCAGTTTTTCCCTTTTATGAGATTTCTCTGCCTGTCCTTCAAGAAACGCAGAGAACATAAACCGTATACCTTTTGATAAATTCTATTTTAGCCGTGACCACAACACACACTGCAAAAAAAATGCTTTTGCTACTTTACTTTTTGTCTTATTTTTTGAAAAACTACAACAACAACAATATTTTTTACTTGTATAAAAATCCTTGGCTGCATGGTGGCTAAGTCGTTAGCACTGTCGCCTCCAATCCAGGCTCATTCTGTAAACGTGCCCCTTATATATATTATATTATATATAATATATTATATATATATATATTTGTCTGGAGAGCACCAAATGCGTCCCAGGAGATATGTTTTGAGAAGGGTCTGGCTGCAGAGTTGCACTTGCACTTTCAGGCTTTCACTCTCAAGGGAGTCGCACACCAGAAGTGCCACTCTGCAATGCACTTTGTCACAGAACGCAGCGCTATGCATTTCAGAATTCTAAACATAGTTTTCTATCAGAGCACACACACCGGCGCTGCAAGTCGGCGACTGTCCGCGGCGCCCAGCCATGACTCAGGACACTATTCATATTTCTGCCGCGCCACAGAGCACCATCTGAATAGTTTTATTTTAAATAACATGCAAATGTGCGCGTCTGGTGTGCGAAACTTCTAATTGTTGTGTGCGGGACGTGTCACGGCGCATCCAGTGTGTGACGCACTTTAGGCATCCCTACTTCCTATGCAAGTGACGTCATTTACAATGGACACATGCACTCTTCTGTCATGTCACTTGCAATCGACACAAATAAACAAAAGTAAGTTTCCATTTTTTTGCGTTGCAAGTGACAACATTGTCAAATAACTATCAGGTCAAATATACACACAAAGTATTTTTCCACAGTAATGAATAAAATACACCAGGCTAATGCAAATTTGTATTTTTGTTTTTATTTCAAACATTTTAAGGAGTTGTAGTATTAAAACTAACGGATACACATTATGGACTTAAAGCAATGATTCTTGAATGACTTTGGAAAGTATTCTTTATTCAGCAGATCCCAAGACGATTGCAGATAAGAATGCAGATGTTGATGCAAGTGATGTGGCAGGAGAGTGCAGGGCTCATTTGCATGAAAGTCCTTAACCAAAAAATCCCTCAGTTTAAGGTTAAGGGTACCCTTAGTAAAAGTTGGATTGCAAGGAAAAGAAAAAAAAAATGCACTTAGAGATTAAAGATCTTAATGAAATCTCTTACCTCAGGGATTTTTCCACCTCAGGGACACCCTTAAGTTAAATTACTGAAAGACCTTCATGCAAGCGAGCACAGGTGTCGATTATAAATGACATCACTTGCAGAGGAAGCGCGGTTGCCTGAGGGTGCAAGTCTGGGAGTGCAAGCTTAAAAGTGCAAGTGCAAATCTGCAGCCAGACTCTATTGTACGCTTTTGCAGTTTTTGTTTTTGTGAATGCACCAGATGGCGATGTGTACGTTATTTCAGATCTCAAATTTTAGTGACATTCGCGCCTGCTGTTCTCCCGTAAATCCACCAGAGGCCACTGTCGACTGACTGATTGATGCACCTTCCTCCTTCCCTAAACCCAACTGATAGTGTTTTCAAAAGCACAGATTGACCCAACAACCACCCTTTCTAAACCCAACCGACACTGTTTTCAAAAGCAAGCCAGGAAAAGAATATTGCTGCAAGCAGCAATTATCAGGGCTAAGCAGCCCAGCGGCCACATCTTAAACAAGCACGGCAACAAGCTACAGAGCAACTGAAAAATTTGATAACTTTTTGGCCGCATGGTCTGAGCTAAATTTGATAGAAAATGGCTAATGATTTAATTCAAAACAACAGATTTTCAAACTAATTCAAGATGGTGGACAGGAAGTCATGTAAATTATGTAATAATTATAACAGTGTTCGCTGTATGATCCAAGGAATCTGCAAGAGCAGTCAAATGACAATAGACAAAACTATAATGATTTCAATGATTTCTATTGATAGAATTTAATTGTTTGTCAATTTTACCCAGAAGGTGGCTCAAACTGACGTAGTTTGATCAATGTCAGGTCTTGATCACACACATTAAGTTTGGTTTCAACACTTCAAACCATTGCAGTGATTTAGCCTGTCAGGTCACATCACAGCATGAAGGTCGCTGGTTTGAGTCAGCTGGCATTTCTGTGTGGAGTTTGCATGTTCTCCCTGTGTTCGTGTTGGTTTCTTCCGGGTGCTCCAGTTTCACCCACAGTCCAAAGACATGCGTTAGAGTTGAATTGGTGAAACTAAAATTGGCTGTAGTGTATAAGTGTGTGTAAATTTGACAGTGTATGGGTGTTTCCCAGTACTAAGTTGCAGCTGGAAGGGCATCCGCTGCGTAAAACATATACTGGAATAGTTGGCTGTTCATTTTGCTGCAGTGACCTCTGTTAATCAGAAAGTTGCAGGAAAATGAATGAATTAATGGAAAAAATCCTTCTTGATTTAAAAAAATCTAACAAATTTAAGTAAAGAAAAACAACAAAAGAAAAGTTCAAAGTAAGAAAGACATTTTTTTGCCACAAATAGCCTACAAAATGCCTACAAACATAACAGGATGAGGCAGTAAACAAATCATCAAATTAGGGTTATCAAATAATGAATCCTCATCCTAAAGTGCAGGGTAGAGTTAATAATTGCTGAATTATGCACTCAGACTCTTTTTAGAGGTTAAAGCACCACAAGTCTCCTTCTAATTACAAGTTATCAACAGTGGCCAAACCCATCATTTTAGAGATCCACAAAAATGCACTCACTCTTGGATTGCACTGGGAGTTAATCATTGACTGCTTTTTTCTGTCTTTGACACACACATTCAGGAGAGAGATTTTAGACATATAAACAAATCTGTTAAAGCATTTCTGTCATTAGCAGTGAGAGAGCAGTGTGACTGACAGATTTCACTGTCCTTGCAGGTCTCATTAACATGTTAAACACACGCTGAAGCGTACTCACAACTTTACACAAACTTCTCTATATCACACATAACAAATCACGTATGTGATAGACAGGTGTTAACTTTGTTTGACCATTACACAGACTGAAAGTAAAGTTAACTAAACTAAAAGAAACAAAAATGAAATGATAATAATTTTTTTTATTAAAGTTTAGCTTTTTATTACATTTTTTCATCATCTACTGTAAAAAAATAACAGCTTCAAATAATTATTAATTTATAATTATTAATATTTAGTAACTAGATCCACAGATTTGTTTAGCTTTTTTAATATTATGTCTTCAAGCTATTATTTGAATTGTTATTTTGTAATTGGCCTAAACTTGACTCAAACAAAACAAAATTTTGACTAAACAAAAAACTTGACTAAGCTAAATTTGACAAATTTGGTTACGTTTAGGGCTGGGTGACATGGCCAAAATGCAATCTCATTAATTATTTTCCATATTGAATAATAATGATTAGAGGTGTGAACCTACACTGTCTCATGGTTAAGTTCGGTTACGATTATCATGCCAACAATTCAGTAAATTCAATATCTCAATTGACAATGTTTTTCATACACAATTTTATATTTTACTTCATAGCACAAGAATTGTTGTATTAAAATGTATAATTTTAAATACATTTTATATGTATTTGTAATACAATCTTGTCCTTTTAAGGGCACCTAGGTTAGCATTTTTTTCCAGATTTAATATAAATCTTTTGTGTCTCCAGAATGTGTCTGTAAAGTTTCAGCTCAAAACACCCATACATTTTTTTATTATACCTTTCTTAAGTTTCTATTTTATAGCTCTAATGGCAAGTTCAGACTGCATGATTTTCAAAGTAGTTGTGTCGCGGATGTTTTCACACTGCATGACTATCAGGTCTAGCATTCTGTCGGAGCTGTGTTCACACTGTAGGATGGATCGGCGACAGAAGAGTTCATACTGCATGACTTTAAAATAGAAAGAATCACAGACAACTTTGTCCAAACTACCTCTCACAGCAAAACAAATGCGAGAAGTGACATGGAAACAACGCGAGGTCACAATTTTTTCCTCCATTTCTTGGGTCTAAGTAAACTGAAAATGAGTGCTTTTAACTTCTCCCCCAACCTCCCGCTGGCCTACAGGTATCCGTACTAGTGACTGCTACTCTCTCATTGGCTGTAGGTGATCACGGATGTTTTATTGAGATATTCATTGCAGCACTACAGCAAATATTACAACATCTCTAGTTTTTTTTTTTTTTTGCCTGTGATTTCAGGCATTTGTAGGCGATTTCTCAAAACCTGTCGGAGAGTCAAAACCAGGGCTAAAATCATGCAGTCTGAACTCGGCATAACCATCTGGTAGCGTTTTTTGTGAACTGGGCCTTTAAGGTTAGTCCTTCACTCCCACCGTTTCCATGTGCCTGTCAGCGTGCCTTAATCTCCTCCCTGAGCTGCGTCAGACAACAGACAGACAAGAAGGAAGCAGATCTCATGTAACGTTTGTGAGAAATACTACAGTAAGAAATTTACCAATGAGTATTTGATGCATTTGTTGTGGAGTTGCAACGATGAGTCACACACAATGTCGTTACAAAGTTCACGCACACACACAAATACACACACACGCACACACACATCGCGGACACACACAGACAGCGCGCGTTTAGCTTTGCACTGTTTTTACATGCAAATGTGACCGGATACAGGTTAATATCCACTGCTGTATGAATATCTGTTATGTTAATGTACAAAATAAACCTGATTTAACGTCCACAAACCGGGATTGAATCATCTTCTTTTATAATTGTACTGTCATGTGGCTGTGGTGATTATGTAAAGCTGAAATAAATCGTTGTAATTTATTGCACACATGCACTGTTTTAAAACATTTTAAACTTGTAAAACTCACTCTTGATCACATTTGATGATGATTGATAATCCTAGCAAACTGAACAGACCTTTTATTCCCGGTTGCTTTGCACACGTCCTGTCTTATTGATAGGATTATACACGTTACTACGGAGACATGTAATACGCAGCTGTCAATCAATTCGGTGTGCGCAGGGACGGCACTCCTTTGTCAAGTTGCGGTCGGTCTCAAAACCGCTCCAATTGGTCCACCGTTTTTATGTTGTTCAATTGAAAAAAAGGACATGGTGTGTTTATATCACCCCAATAGGACAGTATATACTAGAGGTGTGAACCTACACTGGTCTCACGGTTCGGTTCGGTTCGGTTATGATTATCATGCCATCGATTCGGTTCAATTAAATATATGAATATATTTATATACTATTTGTAAAACAATTTTGTCCTTTAATACAAACAGTCAGATATATAACCTGTACCTTTAAACAACACAAGCATTTAAAGCAAATAAACAAATATAAATATCCCGCTCGCTTTCTGAGCATTGTCTATCAAGTTCTCTTACACCCCTTTGATTGGTCACGCGCTCAACAGAAAGGGCTGTGATTGGCTCTTACACGCTGGCGCTCTTCACAGATGCACTCATGGGCCACAGTGAGAGAGAGAAATGGAGATTACTTTCATTCTTTTAATCGCCGTGAAATAGGGGCTTTTGCTGTAAGTGTCAGTGAAACAGTGTTCAGCAAACACACACGCAGTGAAATTGTGCACAGTTTCTGAGTTTTTACGTAGTTAAAGGCGTTGTAAATACTCGCGGCTCGCCTTCCTCGCCATAGTAAGCTACGGCGACATAGCGCATGTGAGATAAATGACGTCAGTACATAATAACCGGTTATGATTATTACTGAATCGATACCGAATTGTCCGTGTCTGCATCGCGGTGCACCAAAGAAACGATTAATTTTGACACCCCTAGTATATACACTACACCTACACACATGTCTGTCCAAAGCTTGAAAAGTAGATTTTTCCCTATTGGTGTCCTTTAATACAAGCAGTCAGATATATGAAATGTACCTTTAATTTTACCTGCTCAAAGAAAACACATTTTTAAATGCAATAAACAAAACTCAAGTACATGCACAGAACAATATGAGCCCTTAAAGCAAATAAACAAATGTAAATATGATCCCGCTTAATTTTTAAGAGAGTTGTTAAACGCCTATGATTGGTCATGCGCTCAACAGGAAAGGCTGCAATTGGCTGTATCGCGCTGTCGCTGTTCACCAATAAGTGACACTGATAAACTGATGCGGTGATCACAGCTGATCTATTATAGACACGGTGAGGAAAACTCGCTCTGCAGACCCACAAGTATTGCTATAACAACAGAGAGAAGAGGAAACGTCATGCCAGCAGGTCAAAGAGCCACAGTGAGAGAGAGAGAGAGAGAGAGAGAGAGAGAGAGAGAGAGAGAGAAAATTGAGTTTAATTTCATTTTCTCCATAGCAGTGAAATAGGGGCATCTGCTGTAACTTCAGTGTCAGTGAAGACTGTCCAGCAAACACACATGCAACGACTTGTGCAGTTTCTGCGTTTTAATTACTCGCGCTCGCCTCCCTTGCTATAGTATTCTACCACGACATACCGCATATGAGGTAAATGACATCAGTAATAACCGGTTAGGATTTATTACTGAACTGATACCAAATTGTTTGCATCTGCATCGCGGTGCACTGATGAAACATTTAATTTTGACACCCCTAATAATGATATACATTACGATATAACTTGTTAATACTTCCAGATTTAAAAGAGTACCCCAACAATGACTGAAGCCACAAAAATTTGAGGGTCCATTAAATGGCATAACATTTTCTTTGGCTGAAAATGCGGTACATGTCTAATATCAACACACTTTTAGATTCCCATTGTTGCACATATTTGCTGTGTGATTGGCTCTTAGATCAATATAGAATTAAAAAGGTCCAGAGCTTATCATTGTTATTGACATAAACTTTATCACAATTCGATATAATATTGTTTAATGGCCCATGCAGCCTAGCTACATTTCTGTTCATTAGTTCATTCATTCATTTTTTTTCCTTCACTTTAGACGATTATTTATCAGGGGTCACCACAGTGGAATGAACCACCAACTATTCCAGCATATGTTTCACGCAGAGTACTGGGAACCCAGTACTGGGAAACACCCATACACTCCCAGTCACACACACACACACATAAACCTCAGCCAATTTAGTTAACATACAAACTCCACACAGAAATGCCAACTGGTCCAGCCGGGACTCGAATCAGCGACCATTTTGCTGTGAAGCGACAGTGCTAATCACTGAATCACCTTGCCACCCGTTTATTAGTTCAGTTCAAATAAAAAGAAAGAAAGAAAGAAAAGATAACCTTTCATTCAACATTTTAATGTATATTTATGATGACTTAACATCATCGTTAGGGGTAGTTCACCAAAAAAATAATCATTCTGTCATCATTTAATCAACATTAACCTTTATGAGTGTTTATCTTCTGATGACCACAAAAGAAGATATTTTGAAAAATGTTGGAAAACTGTAACCATTGACTTCCATAGTGTTTGTTTTTCCTACTATGGAAAAGTCAGTCATAACAGGTTTCAAGCTTATTTGTGTTTAGAAGCAATTCATGATGAGTAAATAGTGAGTAAATTAAATGTTTGGGGTAAACTATCACTTTAAATAAGCCTAAGAAATATTATTAGTTCAACTACATATTTTTACTCTAAGTTCTAACATTGTTATTAGCTTTTTTTTATAATGTTCAATTATTTGAATACACCAGTATTCAACAAGAAATTAATGGACAGCTATTGTTCTCAAAACAGAGACCTCTAGCATGATGACCAATGCTTGCTTGGGCACCTCAAATATTTTCTTCAGTCTTCCGTTTCTTCAGACAATTTTGCAAAACATAAAGAAAAGTTTGTTAAAGTACTTTCCTTTTTTATATTGGAAAAATCTTGGCATTAAAAGAGGAAGAGTAGCTTCGTCTCAGCCCCTCAAATCTCACACTGAGTCTCCTTCTTCTTTGGGAAGCTGCGTTTGTCTAGCTTTGCCTCTCTGTACTACTTCTGCAAGTGACAGAGCAAAGCACACACTCAGTTGGAGCACAGCTCTCATTTGTGTCATAGAGCACATGGGAGTTTGCATCATAACTCACATCTGTCTTTTCGCCTACAGCACAAAATTTCTGCGGAGTGCATGTGAATGAGCCTGTAGGGGGCAGTGTGTACTTGCGCATGGCGTTTCCGGAGTGTGCGTTCGTCTGCTAATGCGCTGGGATTTGCAACACTGCAATATTGAGCAACACACTACATCCATGTGCCATCTTGCACATCATTAATATATGTCCCACTCTTGGATCGTTAATCTTATATGATGACTACAGCGTAGCAGATATTGTTTTTATGGTTATCTTGGGTAGTCAGACAATAAATAGTAATAAGCAGTATATTCAACCTCTCCTTCTGCAATTTGTCACACTTAACAGCCATAACCAAATTCAGTAAGTCGTAAGATATGAAACAGTGCTAAATATGGCTACTCAAACCTCCTGAGGGGGAAAAAATAAAAGTTTTGTTGTTTGGAAGAATGACAAATTATATTGTTTATCTGGAGGCAGCTTGTTTGTGGATTTCGGTTGAGATAGAAAAGTGTCGGAGTGATCTGGGGCGGTCAAAGTGCAATGACAAGGTGTTTTAAGGTAGTATTAGTGACTTAGTTATTGGATACCATTTGCAGGGATTTGCATGTGTGAACAAATGCAGAGGTGAGGGGGTTTTGGAGAAGTTTGCCGAGTTTAGCAGCAGGGCTTTGTTGTACTAATGCAGTTCCTTGTTTTTTTTTTTCAGTACAATATATTAACAAAACAGTAAGAGACTTGAACAATAAGAGAACCACATAATGGAAAAACCTTTAGTGAAAACTCAAATGAAAACTGAATGATGATAGACTAACCAGCACTTAAAGGGAAAGTTTACTCAAAAAAAATTTAAAATAAAATCACTGTGATCATTGAGGTGTTTTTACACACACTGTTTTATACTTAAAATGAAAACTTGTTTTGCATTTTGGGCGTTCATTTACTCAATAATAGCATTCAGGGGGCTTGAAAATGAAAAATCAAAGTGCATGTTTTATTGTTGTCTTTACACTATAACAATAATTTCATGAACATGCATATTACATATACTTGACAATTAAAACAACAGTGGTGGACTGAAGGGCTGTGCTTGTGTATGTGCTTAGAATAAAAGTGTTTTTATCTTTTTTTTTTTTTTAATAAAATGACACAGTCAAATAGCCTGGCATGCATAATATAGTGTTTTTGTATTTTTCACAGATCAACAGTGATCACTTTGACAATGTTGTTGTCTTTACGTAATATTAAAATAATTCATAGAAAAATACCTTTTGTACACCACTGATGTGCTGTCATATAAACATAAACATCATAATAGGGCTGGGCGATTTAGCCTAAAATCTAAATCTTGATAAAATTGAACATTTGAACTCGATTAGGATTAATGAACCAATTTGTTTATTTTATTTTATCACAGTTCACTGACAGGTTTTGTACAGTAAATATGCTCACATATTACATGTGGAAGATTTTGAAATAAAGGGTACATTACTTGATAGCAGAAAATGTCACCTCAAGGCATCTCTGGCGCAACTTCCAATCATTGTCAATGTAGTGCAAACGTGCAAAGTGTAGTTACATTTTTCGAGAGGTTTGCGGGTATGCGACCACGCGAAGGCCGCACCAGACCATACCCATGCATTTGACGCAGAATATAAATCAGCCTTAACAGAGCGGAGTCACATGATTCCACATGCAGTAGGGAAAGTATAAGTAAAAAAATAAAATAAATGGAAAAATTTGATCGGTTGTAGGTTCTGAATGTCGATTTAAATTACTTTTCCAGCCCTACATCATTAATTGCCCAGCCCTACATCATAACATCAAAAAGGTATTTGAGTTGATGTCAAATGTGATGCTAAATAGAATGTTTAAATATGAATAAGTGCAAATTAGATTTGAGAGGAGCAGAAGAGTTGCTGTAATTGGTTAATTTGTTTAAAGGCACTTGGGATTTCAGTCACCAAAATGGTAAACCACTAACAGCATTGAAGAACATCCATGGAACCTTTCCATTATGCAAAGATTTTTAAAGTGGAAAAAGATCAATTCAGTTATAATAATATTTATCCCAGCGACATGGTGGCACAGTGGGTAGCGCTGTCGCCGCCACAGCAAGAAGGTTGCTGGTTCGAGGCTCGGTTAGTTGGCAATTCTGTGTGAAGTTTGCATGTTCTTCCTGTGTTTGCGTGGGTTTCCTCCTGGTGCTCCGGTTTCCCCCACAAGTCCAAAGACATGCGCTATAGGTGAATTGGGTAAGTTTAAATTGTCCGTAGTGTATGTGTGTGAATGAGTGTATATGGATGTTTCCCAGTGATGGGTTGCAGCTAGAAGGGTATCCGCTACGTAAAACATATGCTGGATAAGTTGGCGGTTCATTCTGCTGTGGCAACCCCTGATTAATAAAGGGACTAAGCTGAAAAGAAAATGAATGAATAAATAATATTTATCACACTAAGAAAAACATGATTCATGGTAAACATTTTGCTAAAAGGTTCTCTGGTTAATGATATCTTCTACTGTATATCATTGGTGTGAAAAATAACTCTTTAGGCATATTTACTTACAGAAATGTTTAGTTTATATTCTGCCTTTTCTTGTAATATGTAACTGTAAAAAGTGTTAAAATGCCAACAGAAACAAGAAAGTCAGAGATGGTGAGTAAAGAATACTTTTTTGAAGTCTACAAACAGAAATCAAAAACCCTGTGCGGCTACCTGCCGAACACAGGTCCACATTGTTTGTGGTCAAAATCCTCCTTCCTCTCAGTTGAGTTGCATGGAGCTATATCCATCTCTCTGGAAATCACTCAAATGAAAGATATTAGTCATTATTCACTTGACCTCCTTATCTCCATTCATCTCTGCACTTGTTCCCCCATTTCAGATTCTGCCTTGCCATGCCCCTTCACCAGATACACCCAAAGACCAACTCGAGTTGAGAAGCCACCCAACATGCAGCCTCTCCACCTCATTTCTAAAAAGAAAGGAGGATGGCTACAGCTGCTGTAAAGCAAGATACCCATGGGTGATCCACACATTGGTACATTGATGGACATTGATTCTGGATATCTTGAAATGGCTGGAGGATTAAAGTATTAAAGTAAACTATTCCCAACACACCACATCAAATATATTAGACTATGAGCAGGTCCCGGTTTCCCATTCCCAGCTTGAATCACAGCCACTCCCCAATCTTCTAAGAGACTGCACAAAAAAATCCAGAATTGTGCCAATTCTGGCCAATCTGTACCCAAAATCAATAGATGCCTAAAGTGGGAATTAACCTCCACTTTATTTCATTCTGCTGTTGCCTGGGAATGAATATCTACAGGCAATAGTGGGTAGCCAACCACATCCCCATGCACACACCCTACCTCAACCTTGTGACTCATATGCAATGGTCTTGAAGAAAGGAGACAAAGGAGACTCATATGCACCAGCACTCTCCGTTATGCCCCTTCATGTTCCTGATCTATTCTTTAAAACCATACCTTCATGCTGTTGGGCTTAAAAGGTTGCTTTGTCCCGGGAGTAGGTATAGGTTTGGAGAGAGAGGGCAAGAGGTTAGGGAAGGGCTCTCTGACCTCAAAGCCCACCATGATATGAGATTTCCTCCTATAGGACATAGTTTCTAGTGGTGCATACGGGCCTCTTGGCCGAGCAGTTGCCAGATGATCAGCTGATCTTCCTACTGTGCTTGCACCAGTACCCGGAAAAGGTCTTCTTGTTCCTCCTGAGGTCTATCAGAGTTTCATTTTGGGAGTGGTAAACACTGTAAGGGCATTTTACCAGCTCTGCAAGCAGCATAGCTACAGCTGGGTGTTGCATAGTGGCATGAGGACTTCAACTTCCTGGGTTCCATTGTAAAGAGGTTCTGCAAGAATGTACCTCAGTAAACAAGGAAGTTATAGGATGGCGAATAAAGAATACTTTAATTGAACTCTTAAATTCAACACAACCAAAAAAAAAAACAACATAAATTTTGTGTATGGATCTCTGCAGCCATTAACAGGTCCCACGTCTGTGGTCAAAAGACTCCCTCCTCTCAGGTGTACTGGGAGCCAGAATTTTGAGTGTTCATGTGAAGAAACACAATAAAAAAATTTATTATAATGACAATGTATATATATATAAAAATTAGCTAAGAAATCAAATTTCTTCATCTTTTTACAAATAAAAGGTCATAAAAACAGCCAATTAAAGCCAATCTGACAAAAATGACAGATTGTGGAATGTGCCGCAGTCACAACCCAACACTGGGAAATACTCATACACTTTTGCATTCACACACATACACTACGGCCAACATAGATTATTCAATTCACCTATACCGCCTATGTCTTTGGACTGCGGGGGAAACCGGAACTCCTGGAGGAAACCCACATGAACACGGGGAGAACATGCAAACTTCACACAGAAATGCCAACTGACTCAAATTTAATAATCAAATATATAAAAAAACACTGTATAGTTTTCATCGTACAAAAATACAATTAATCTTTCGTAAAGTTAGAAATGTCATTTCTTATGCCAGAATACTTTAAACTGACTTTAAATACTTTAAATACTTTAAACTGAAAAATGCTCAGTCACATAAATAATAAACATTTTGGTAACTTTATGGTAAAATGTTAACAAATCATGAGTGTTTTTAAATATAGCCCCTGGTCAATTTTAATTCTGGTTCGACATCCTGTGATTACGGTTGGGCTATCAATCGAAAAGTAATCGAAATCAACATTCAGAATCTATAATCAATCAAATTTTTCCTGTTCAATTTTTTCACTTACTTTCCCTACCAGGTGTGGAGTCATGTGACCCCGCTCTGTTAAGGCTGATTTATACTTCTGCTGCCACTTTGCAGCCACATCTGATCTCTGGTCAAGTAGGATGATCCACCCATTCTTGAGTCTTACTTTGCACTACATTGGCAATGATTGAAAGCTGCCTCAGAGATGCCTTGAAAATAATTTTTTTTATTACATTAAAGTTATTATTTTCATTAAAATGTTTGCTTACAGAAGATGCAAGAAATGCACTGTTTAACATATTATTTACAGGATATGCAATTTAGAAGAGATGTTGCTTATTTTTTTTAAATATGTTAAACATTGAAAATAAATTATTTTGTTTCCAAAAGTGCAAGATATTTATTTTCATAAGATTATTTTCATTATTTTTTAATAAGAAAAGTTTGTTTTAGGCAATGCGTGTTTTAATTTCAGTTGTTCAGCGTTGATGCTGAAATCAAGTAATGCACCCTTCATTCAGAAATCTCTTACTTGTAATATGTGAGCATATTTACTGTACAAAACCTGTCAGTGAACTACGAGGACAAAAAAAAAAAAAAAATTAAAAATTTTTCCAATAATCTTAATCAAGTTAAAATGTTCGATTTTATGCCAAATCGCCCAGCCCTACTTGCGATGTTACTATTGCAGATGCTTACATTGCAATATCAATGCTGAAACAATATTTTGTGCAGCCCTACTCGAAGGGTAACAAGCTGAGGAAGAACACAGTTTTTACATTGACTTCCTTCTGATTCAGACTTTAGGATATGCGTATAAACTTTATATCTAATGAATATCCATACTATGTAATTGGGAACATGGTTCTTTGTTCACTTACTTGTACTGTGGATTTGTTTTCAAACAAGTGACAATTGTACACAGGTTTTCATAAAGACTAAAACTAAAATTCAATGAAGTGCTGACTATATTGGATCTGACAGTAACGTTGCAAAAGTAACTGTTTTTATTACATGTTCACTATTGCTTTGTCTTCATGAATTTTTAACATAAATCACATAAGCCTTCATCTACGAAGGACGTAGGCTGGAAAACATAAATGCAGAAGTTTACATCAGTGGACTTACAGCTGTCCTTTTGATCTTTTGAAGATGTTTAAATATGCAAAGTGTTAGTCAATTATACCAATGGGTGTTTAGTTTCATGTCTACAATCAGCCACGCCTGTTTAAACCCACGCCTGTTATCCATGAGGGGGGTCAAAATAGGACAGAAAATACCATATTACTTTTAAAATATGTATTTTAATATAAAAATATTGATAACATAAGTGAAACTGTACAAAATAAAAAATTAATGACGCTTTTTTTACCTTTTTTTTCTGTACGAAACTTTTACTTAAAAATAAATAAACATAAACTGTAAATAAAGCTGCTGATAAGTGTTTTTTTTGTGACAAACATATACTGTATGGGATACAGGTTTTAAAAAGAGGGCAAAAACCAAAAAAGATGAAGGTGAGAGAGAAAAAGGGAGAGAGAGAGAGAGAGAGAGAGAGAAGATGTTCAATAATTGACAACCTGTGTATTTTTAACACTCTCCCCATTCATTAAAGATGCTGTTGGATGAGAGTCACAGCTACTCCAGTTGCTCGGGGACTGACAGGCTGTAAATCATTCAGCGCCACCACGTGTGCTGCCGCTCTTCACTTGCACTAACCAGGGGGGACCACTGCCTCACAGTGAGACTCTGTGATTTCAGCACCAAGCTAACACTAATGTTAATTTTCCGATGCTTGTGCTTCATCTACACCAACCAGCAGGGGCCACTCCTTCGTAAAGCTAACAGTATAAGCTAGAGATAAGTCTGATACTGTTTTCTGAAGTTCACTTAAAAACTTATCAAGATTTTCACACATAAAAGCATCATGATTTTGAAGTTTTGACCTTCCTCATTAAAACACGCCATTTAAATATAGGCATGGCGGATTTCTTGGAAGTAAATGCCTAATAGACTGGCTAACAATTTTACATATTTAAATTTTTTCAATGCTTTGCTTTCAAAATTAGGTCCCAAAAGTTTGTTTACCCACCCATGTAAACTTCTACATGTATGTTTGACAACCTACATCCTTCATAAATGGACGCACCTTTGATTCTGTGTTATTACTGTCAGATCCAATATAGTCAATATATTATTTCTGAAAATTCTCTAGCGAATTGTGCCTCGTTTATAAACAAATTTTTGGTCAAATCAATTGATCAAAGGATTTCATTATATTTTATGGACATGTTCTGGAACTTCATTAAAATTGAAACCCAAAATGTGAAGCCAAATACCTCGGAGAGGACCCACAGAAAAATAATGAACAAAAATATATCCCCTACCTACACACGAAAATGAAACTAAATACACCTGACAAAATAACCTAAATAAAAATAAAAAAAACTTTTCCTGTCTCCCTGACTATATATAAAAACGAGAAAACATTTACAGAAAAGTGTGGCGTCCAACCCCTACTGCTTCACACCATGTATATACAAAGTACAGTTTTTACAATAACAACAAACAAACCAAAAACAAAATAACAAGGGGCGACATGGATGGATGAACTACAAGCAACAGTAAAAATTTACACACACACCAAAATAGGAATACACTATAAAAAGAAATAGCACTTTGCAAGTATCTATTTTATCTATAACACCAAACGCCAAGCAACACGCCAACCGACTCGCGGTGGGAAGAAACCTGGAAGTATAGAATCATCACTGTACATCGGTAAAGTCTAGATCAGATACGCGGCCATCTGGAAGTGCGATATGCACATTAATATAACATTTTTTTTATGACACTGATTGACAATAATAATATTTTTACAGTACTGTGATGGTTAGGTTTAGGGTTGGGGGTAGGCGTTAATGAAATACAATTTATTGGGTAATTTAATAGATAACATAAATAATACTCGGTACAAATACTGTTTTTTTGTTACTGTGATGGTTGCGTTTAGAGGTGGAGTAGAGGTAGACGTTAATAAAATACAATAAATTGGAAATTTAATAAATAATATAAATAATTCTTGTTAACTTCCGGTCGCAACCATATCCGATCTAGCCACAACCTTGTAAACATTGCAACAACATGCTGTGTACTACAAACCTCCAGCTGTTGCCGCGATTTCAAAATGCAGAAATAGTGTAAACATCACTTTAATGTAATTCAGTTAAGTTTAATTTAAACAATTAAAAGCATATTAGGCATCAAACTAAATTACTATCTTTTTAAGATAAATACACTTAAGTGTCCTCCTAGACTTCAGTTGATGGCACCAGGTGAACACCATAGGGGCTTCCCTGCTTCAGCCTATGTAACCCGGTGAGCGATAAAACAATGCAGTCCTCTCTAGCACACCCTTGTGTTGTCTGTAATACTGTTGTCCCTGTACTGAAGTTTTAAAAATGTCTATTTCCCGCAACATTTAAACACAGCTGAGCGCTTTCTTAAACAGCTGAATTGCAGAAGTATTCACCAGTGCTCAACAGAAATGACTGTGACTGGCTGTGAAGGTCATCACTTCACCAGTCTTCACAGATTGCTAACACAGATACACGAACACTGCAGCAAGCACACCAAGTGGATCACTTGTCTGTGTTTGCACTCGGTAAACATCAGTGAAGTGCGGTGAACTGATGACTTTCACGGCCAATCACAGTTATTTCTGTTGAGAATTGTGAACACAGTGGCAAATCAGCTGTTTAAGAACGCCATCAACAGTGTCCAAAATGTTAACAGGAAATAGACATTTGTTTTCAATTTCAGTACCGAAATTTTGTATGGTGACAAGTCTAATATAGTGAAAGAATTAGTTCATTAACTTAAGTTTGATAAATGGCATCTAAACCGTGTGTTTGGGAAAGAAAGCGTTAGCTAACTAGTGCCATTTCCCTTAATTTAGCTGAAAATGAGGTCTGATTTCCCTTTTTGTTTTCACTATTCATTCAGAATGGACCTTCAGGTCACTCGGAAGGCGGTGAAAGTATACATTTGTGTCACTTTCTCTTCGCTGATAAGACATACAGCTAGGTACACAACATTTTCTGTGTGACTCAGGGGATACTTTCAATTTTCTTCCCACCGCAGCTTGATTTCGCTGTTTAAAATGGCGGCTGCGTGAAATCAGTCTATGCCCATTTCCCTTTTTAAAAGACACACTGGGTCACTCCAGCCAATACCAGGACACGTCGTCTGCATAATTAGGATAGAGTGTGTAGTAAGGAAAAGAATGAGAGAGAGAGAGAGAGAGAGAGAGAGAGAGACACCCATGCGAACGCAATAAAAGTTAATTCACTATTATGTAGGAATCTGAAGGAAAAGGCAATGCACAGCATCTCGTTGCCTCTAAAGCCATGTTTATAATTGATTATCACATGGATCTGCATTTGTCTCTCGTTATTTATCTACTGCATACATGAAAGAGTGGGCAGAGCTAAACAAAGTGTGACATGGAATCAGACGGAGTTTAGCCCCACTATCATGTAATAAAGTGCTTCATTTCACAGCCTGCAGTTTGGGCAGATTGGCTTCAGTTTAAGCTGTTTAGACTTACAAAAAAGTTTGAGTTCTGAAATTTGCAGGATGTTGTTATAGTGCAATGGCCTCATATATGTGAAAAGATTGAGGAAATTTACATTTCTCAGTTCATGACCCCTTTACAATGCAAAGAATACTGTCTGGTTTGTTGTTTTCAATACAACTGGAAAGACACACACAATGTGGTGTTAAGTATCACATCTTTCATTTTTAGCATACCTCACAATCTACCTGCGTAGTCCTATTTATTTATTTATTTATTTTTATTAATTTAGCAAACACTTTTATCTGAAGTGACTCTCTTACATCATGCTGGTTATTTATTAATGCGCCTACAATCCCTGGCAGTGCCTCGAACCTGCAACTGTTGGATCCAATTAAGGCTCATTATTAACACCTACCCTTATATACATTCCTGGAGATTGCGAAATACGTCTTTGGAAGAACTTTTTTTTTTTGCACTCTTTGTTTTCGCGAATCCACCAGAGGCCGCTGTGTACTCTTTTTGAGATCTCAAATTTCTCTCGCGAGTGCCATTTGCACCTGCTGTTCTTGCGTAAATCCACCAGAGGCCGCTGTTGATTGACTGACTAACTCATTGACTGACTGACTGACTGACTGACTGACTGACTGACTGACTGACTGACTGACTAAATAAATGAATGAATGAATGAATGAATGAATGAATGAATGAATGAATGACCGACCGACCAAAACCCCACTGGACAAACTGCAAACAGCGGAAAAGCCATACACACGGAGGTAAGCGGTCAGCTGGTAGCATGAAAAGAAACAGAAGCCATCGGTGGTGTCGTACCATGGGAGTACGTCTTCACAATGAGCTTGTGTTGGTTGGATCACAAGTCCAATTCTTTAACCATAAGGCCACTGCTGGCCCAGTGTTCACTAATCCAGAGAGGCTTTCACTCAAGGCTTTTCTTTATTTTTTAACTTCATTCAAATACATCATTAGTAAGTCCACCATCAAATAAAAATGGACTGTTCTTATTTTATTAAAAAAATGCAATATAGAACCATGTAGACTTCTGTAGACTTTTGATGTTAAAAATCAAACAGTTTAACTCTACAGTTTAACGAAGTGACTTAAATTGACATTTTAGTAGTTTGAAACAGTGCATGATATGATATACGTATAATATACTGAAACAAATCCATACAAGTACAGAAAAGATACCTGCAGCTCATTTTCTGTTTAAACATTTACAACCAACTGAGACTGTTTACAAATTTAAACTACTACAAATGTCAGTTTGTTAAACCTTTCAAAACTTGTCAAAATACAGATCAAGGTCCAATAGCGCAAATTAAAAGTTTATATAAACAGAGGTACTCATGAATCACAAACTGTGAAAATCTGATAATTAATGAATAATCCTACAGTGTTTATTATAAATTATTTAGCAGAGCATCTTTAATCCAAACAACATTTTCTCCTTCTTCAACAACATCTCTGAGCGCGAGGGCGGGACAACCTGTCAATCACATGAGGCTGACTAAGAGTAAACAATATCCATTAAGTGATCCAATCAATTTGCAATGGTCTAATTCAAGTCACATTTTTGGTTCTAGAAGCTGTTTTAATCTGCCAATTGTTGCAACAGCGCATTAAAGTCTATTGCAACATCCATATAGTTCTATATTGGCAGTGCCAAGACATCAAAACATGTACATGATTGTCAGTTATGACTGGCCAGTTTACATGTCAGTCAGATGGTTTCTGTCTAATTTACTGCTTCTTTGGCAGAATAAACCACAGTCTGTGCAAGACTTTATGCAGATAGACCACAATATGGCAATGAGAGTCTAATGAGAATATATTAGCCTGGAAATTCATCAAGGAACAAGGCAGATTACCAGAATCACTAAACCTAGTAAGTACCACGAGGCAATAATTTGGAGATGCAACAGTACATCAAGGCATTTTAAATTTATGTGAGGTGGTCTATTAGAAAAATTAAAGATTGCTAGTTGCAAAATGTCCCCAGAATGTCTCTTCAGACCCATGTTTCCATTATAATAATAGACAGGACGGTGCATGAACCATCTGGCCTACCCACTAGTGCCTGCTCAATTCTGGCATTTCATTGGCACTGAGGTGTTTGTGATTTAGCAGAGCATCTCTGCTGAGAGCGGACTGGTCATTGTTAATCTGCTGTTAAAGCTGAGAACAGTACATCTCTAGAGGGAACGGCAGCAACTGCTGCTGTCAGAATTACAATTCATCCCATCCCGATTTCCACAATGTGTACGCAGAGATGCTCGCCCGCTCATAATTAGCTTGGAAATTACAACAAGAGGGGCAACATCCTCACGGTAGTGAGAACAAACTGAGGTGGAAAGATGAATTATTTATATCCAAGAAAGACAGTGTGTCAGTGAGGTCATTTTGTGTAAAAAAAAAATGAAAAAAGAAAGAAAGTGAGTGAGGAAGTGTACTTTTCTAAACTTTAAAGTTGAAGTCAAAATTATTAGCCCTCTAGTGATTTTCTCTTTCTTTTTCAAAAATTTTTCAAATGAAAAGCAAGGATTTTTCACAGTATTTACTATAATATGTTTTCTTCTGAAGAAAGTCTTAATTGTTTTATTTCGGTTAGACTAAAAGCAGCTTTTAATAAAAAAAAAAAAAAAACATTTTAAGATCACTGTTAGGTCCAAAAATATTTAGACATTGACACAATTCTAACATTTTTGGTTCTATGGACCAACACAATATATTTGAAATTAAACGAACAAGATGTGCTTTAACTGCAGATTGTCAGCTGTAATTTGAGGGTATTTACATCCAAATCAGGCGAACACTGTAGGAATTACAACAGTTTGCTTATGTGCCTACCACTTGTTAAGGGTCCAAAAGTATTTGAACAATTGGCTTCTAAGCTGTTCCATGGCCAGGTGTGTGTTACAGCATTAACCTGATTTGAATGTAAATCCCCTTACATTAAAGCTGACAGTCTGCAGTTAAAGCACATCTTGTTCGTTTCATTTAAAATCCATTGTGTTGGTGTATAAAGCCAAAAATGTTGCAATTGTGTCTATGTCCAAATATTTATGGACCTAACTTTATATATATTTTAATTGTCTACAGAACAAACTATTATGGTTAGAAAAAAAATTATGTTGGAAAAAAAATCTCTTCATTAAATAGAAATTAGGGAGAAAATATACAGTGGGGCTAATAATTCAGGTTTGATAAGAAGTCTGACTTTAACTGTAACTGAGTGTGTGGTGATGTTTATTTCATGTTCTAGACAGGTCCAGAAAAAAAAAACTGCTAAACACAATTGTCATGCCTGTTGATTTATGAACATTGATCACCTCCCAGCAAGCATTTTTTGTTTTTAAAAGATGTCTAATAGATGTCTAAACAGAGTCGTCTTGGCTTAAACAAGGCTAAATTTGGGCTCTCACAAAAAAAATCTAATAGACATCTAAGAATAGGCCAAAACTAGACTAGTCATCAAATAAAAAAAAATTAATGACTACACATATAAAGTCTGTCTAATCTGTCGATTTGACGACTAGTCTAGTTTTGGGCTATTCTTAGATGTCTATTACATTTTCACTGATAGCCCAAGTTTAGCCTTGTTTTAGCCAAACTGGCTATGTTTAGAATGTCTATAAGACATTTATTAAACACACAATTGTTTGCTGGGCTTGTACAACTCTTCAAAATGTTGTTCTTGTTATAAATAATTTATAAATACTTTACTATATTTTCTGAAATTGTGTAATCTTCTACTAATGGTAAAGATGCCCAACTCCTCCTTCAGAAAACATATCTTAAATCACTATCTCCTCCAATTTTTTATTGACTTCTTTAAAAAACTTAGGGTCTTTCTTCAGTTGACAGCAAACATAATCGAAGTATATGGACCAGTTTTCTGTCCACACAATTAACATATTTCTCAGCAAAGGTTAAATTTATCCTTTGATTGTTTCTGATAATGTCACTGATGATGTTTGGCCACTGTGCATTCAGTCAAACTCTCTCCAACACTTTTACAATATTTATCCTGTTTAGCCCTGAACTGATGAGCAATTTCAGCTGCAGTGTTAAACTGACTGCTCAGATTCTCCACATTATCCAATTCTTTTGTTCAGGATTTTTGGGGGACATGAATGAGTAAGTGACTTGTAAATATGATACTAGAAATCACAGAAAAACACAGAAATTGCCACACTATCTTTCTTAGTGCCAACTCTCATGATGCACTCAGATGCACATGAAGAAATAAAATAATTTTGATAAACAAAAACCATATGTAAAAAAGAGATAGGCTTTGAATAATCACCACAAGACAAAAACATTGAAGTCAACACCAACTAGGGCACAAACAAATAACAATAAATATAATAAGAATAAATAATAATATGCACCATTATTTGGCATTGTTTATTCATGCCACGCGGCATTGCTGGGTTTTGCATCCGAACAGTATTATCCACAGATTCCACATGCACCTGCTCAAAAATAAGTTTGACAGAAAAAGAGTAAATGAGAAATGAAAAGGCTTACTTTGTGGCTATCTTTGTCTTTTACCCTTTAAAGTTTAAAGCTCTTTTGCAAGGCAGAAACAGAGGCTGTCAAAGTAAAGCCTTTCTTAAGAATAATACGGGGAAGAAACTGTCAACGCAAATTAGTCACACACAGTGAAAACGTTATCTTTCTGCAGAAACCTGCCCTTTAAGAGGTATGTTTATTTAATTATTCATATTATTTCTCATATACCTATATTAGAAGGTCATTTTTCAATGTATAAGCTCTATTTAATTTGATTTCTTCCTATATTGCTCTATGGTCACAAAAGGAGGACAGACCAGAACTGTGAGTTATGTAAACAGTTTATTGAATTCGGTGGCAGATGAAAAGTATGACCAAAGAGTCTATTGTAGCTTGGAAGTTGAGATGTGGATCAGATGATATGGAGGGACTGGAGGATGATAAGGAGGAACCGGAGGATGATATGGAGGGACCAGGTTTATAGAGGGATCGGAAGGACAGACTCCAGACATGACCAGGAGGGAATCACACTAGTGAGGAAAGAGACAAGGAAAACTGGAGATAAAATGGGAATGAGACAGTTAAATAACTTTAAGAAATGCTAGACATCACTGACCATGTGCATTTGTCCTTCTGTCAATCGATGAGGCCAGACATTGAGTGAGCTGACGTGCGGGTATTAATGGGACTAGAGTGAATGGCTGAGGGATGACATGCAGGTGCGGGGTCAAATTAAAACTCAGGTTATCGTGATCAGAGTGATTGGGGTGACTGTGAGCAGGGAGAACCTGGCCTGGCTGTTACATCTACAGACTGTGTGCTTTCTTTTGCTTGAACAAAATAGACTCTTTGTCTAATTTTGAAGCAAAAATTGATTAAAATACCTAAACTAAATATTAAACAGACATACACAGTGCATTTGAACCTTCACAGAATAATTCAAGGAAGTTTTCCCTAGTTGGATAATAAATGTCCATATCAGAAACATCAGTTTGCTTTTAACATCAGTATTTACGCAGCTGTAAACACTGTAAAAACAAAACATTTTTTATTATAAATATCATGTCTACAAGAACCTTGGATGTCCCTTACTCTAAACTGAATACTGGAAACAATACATCTGACAAAAGTCTTGTTGTCGATCCCAGTTGTAAGAGGAACAAATAATAACTTGACTTCTATTGTTGATAAAAGTTGATCATTTGGAAAGTGGCATTTTTCTGATGAATGATCTTCATCCCAATCATCACATATACTGCAGATTCTCACAAAAATCAGTCAAGTTTGGTGAAAGAAAAATCATGACTTGGGGTTACATTCAGTATGGGGGTGTGCGAGAGATCTACAGAGTGGATGGCAACATCAAAAGCCTGAGGTATCAAAACATTTGTGCTGCCCATTACATTACAAACCACAGGAGAGGGCAAATTCTTTAGCAGGATAGCGCTCCGTCTCATACTTCAGCCTCCACATCAAAGTTCCGGACAGCAAAGAAGGTCAAGGTGCTCCAGGATAGGCCAGCCCAGTCACCAGACATGAATATTATTGAGCATGAAAGAGGAGGCTTTGAAGATGAATCCAGAGAATCTTGATCAACTCTGGGAGTCCTGCAAGAACACTTTCTTTGCCATTTCAGATGACTTTATTATTAAGTTATTTGAGTCATTGCAGAGATGTATGGATGCAGTCGTCCAAGCTCATTGGACTTGACTAATTGATACCAAATGATCAACTAGAAGTCAAGTTATTATTGGTTCCTAAATCATGGATAGTCAACAAGACTTGTCAGGTAGTGTATATGTGCATTGTAAGCACAGACTGTAAATAAAATTTCAATTTTTTGCATCATTGATTTGGAATACATCCGCTGCTTAAAACATATGTCAAAATTGTTGGCGGTTCATTCTGCTGTGGCGACCTCTAATAAATAAAGGATTAAGCCAAAGGAGAATGACTGAATGATTTAGAATAACCATTGCATCGGTTATAAAATGTGATTAAATTCAGTAAATTTGTTTTATGACAATGGTTTATCTAATAATTTTATGCAGTTTCTTTAGTAACATTTACGTAATTCTTTAAATATTGAAAAATCACAAGTTTAAAAATGACTCCGTATCTTCAAGTGTTAAAAATGAGTCGATCTTAGTAAGTTTGTACAGTGCATATACAGTACAACGGTGCATATATTTTGTGACACCTAAGATACCTCTATTTTAAGCTGTCTTGTAAGCAAAGTCAAGTTCAAATACAACTTCTTAACTCAAGGACATTCTGTAAACTCAACAGTTCCTGTCCATAGCAGACAAAATGCATGTTGGCATTAATAACTGTCATAATCTCTATGTCAGAAAGTGTGGATTATCCACAAAAGGAGCATTTTCTATGTGGATTTGCATGCTTGGATTAGGAGTGTATCTTGCACACGCTCATATTTTAACACCATGTGGGGATTTTTTATAAACTATTTCCATCACCAAAACAATCTCTCTTGCAAGCAGATGCAATGCGCCAAATGATTTGTGTATAGCTTTTGTGTTCACTAAATCCTCTCCAAACAACAGACCCACTGCTGTGTTTCATCTTCTGGCATGATCTCAAAGGTTTAATTATGAAAGAGGAAATGGATGAGTATCAGAGAGAGGAATGCGGCTCTGAATGGGTCTGATCTCATCAGCCCATTTGACCTCTCAAGATTCCAGCGTTTTCATAGCTGTAGTGCTCTGCATGTCTCGTAAGACCCTCATAAGACACAATGAGAATTAGTAAGGGGAGAATCTGCATCTTCATAAACCCCCAAAGAGCCACTTAAGCAGTTAGTCTGCACTGATCCCTCTCACTAGGGATTCCACATGTGCAGTCTTTACAAACACTGTTTGATTCTAGTCTTTCGGAAACTCAGCTTTGCATTAATTAAAGTCAAATCTCACCCCCACATGCCACCATCTTTACAGTCTAATTATTAGCAAACTAGGACATCTGTGCATGAACTAATCAAAATTGCAGTCATTTAGAGTGTTAAGCCTGGTGCACGGTGGGGTTTTATTTTCAATGGCTACATTGGAAAAGATTTAGTCGTAGAGTTATTTTAGTGTTTTTAAACAGCATTTTTAAGATAATTTTTTTTAACTAAACATCTTGTATTGTCATGTTTTTAAAGTGTCAGTAGTGTAGTGAAGTGTGTGTGTGTGTGTGTGTGTGTGCGCGCCGCTGGGTCAGTTGGCGTTTCTGTCTGGAGTTTGCATGTTCTCCCTGCGCTCGCGTGGGTTTCCTCCAGGTGCTCTGGTTTCCCCCACAGTCCAAAGACATGTGGTACAGGTCAATTGGGTAGGATAAATTGTCCGTATTGTACGAGTGTGAATGAGTGTGTGTGTGTGTAGATGCTTCCCATAGATGGGTTGCGGCTGGAAGGGCATGCGTTGCATAAATCGTGCTGGATAAGTTGGTGGTTCATTCCGCTGTGGCGACCCCGGATTAATAAAGGGACTAAGCCGAAAAGAAAATGAATGAATGAATATATATATATATATATATAGTAGCTGACAAAAGTCTTGTCACCTATCCAAGTTTTAGGAACAACAAATAATAACTTAACCTCTAGTTGATCATTTGGTATCAGAGGTGGCTTATATGAAAGGCAAAGGCCTCCAGATTATGCTTATTTTACCAAAATAAATTATGATCATGCCTTGATTTTAAAGTATGCAATTAGGACCGAAAGTGATATCTGACTTTGCTTTGACAAAAGTCTTGTCACTTAACAGAAAGAATTTACAGTATACAATATAAAGTCATGGTGCAGTGGAAAGAAAATTGTGACTCTCATGAGCTTGGAGCACTGCATCCAAACATCTCTGCAATGACTCAAATAACTTATTAATAAAGTCTTCTGGAATGGCAAAGAAAGTGTTATTGCAGGACTCCCAGTGCTCATCAAGATTCTTTGGATTCATCTTCAATGCCTCCTCCTTCATGCTCAATAATATTCATGTCTGGTGACTGGGCTGGCCAATCCTGTAGCACCTTGACCTTTATTGCTTTCAGGAACTTTGATGTGGAGGCTGAAGTATGAGACGGAGCGCCCCCATACTGAATGTAACCCCAAACCATAATTTTTCCTTCACCAAACTTGACAGATTTCCGTGAAAATCTTTGGTCCATGCGGGTTCCAATAGGTCTTCTGCAGTATTTGTGATGATAGGGATGCAGTTCAACAGGAGACTTTTGTCAGGTATATATATATATATATATATATATATATATATATATATATATATATATACACACAGTTTATATATTTATAACTATATATATATATATATATATATATATATATATATATATATATATATATAGTTGAAGTCAGAATTATTAGCCCCCCTTAGAATTTTATTTTCTTTTTTAAATATTTCCCAAATGATGTTTAGCGGAGCAAGGAAATTTTCACAATCTGATCACAGGGAAACTCTTATTTGTTTTATTTCGGCTAGAATAAAAGCAGTTAAGAATAAAAAAAAATACATTTTAGTTACAAAATTATTAGCCCCTTTAAGCTATATATTTTTAGATAGTCTACAGAACAAACCATCCTTATACAATAACTTGCCTAATTACCCTAACCTGCCTAGTTAATCTATTTATCCTAGTTAAGCCTTTAAATGTCACTTTAAGCTGTATAGAAGTGTCCTGAAAAATATCTAGTCAGATATTATTTACTGTCATCATGGCAAAGATAAAATAAATCAGTTATTAGAAATGAGTCATTAAAACTGAGATAACAAAGATTTTATTCTGAACATTATATATTAATAATCTTCTTAGCATTCTAGAACAGTTTTTGGATGATTGAATTATTTATAGTTTGCCAGTAAGCATCAAACCACATTGACTTTAAAGATTTAAAAATAAAATAAAATAAATTATCACTTGTTCTATATATATTAACAACTAGGTTAGAATAAGAATGTTTAATTTCTACAAAAATGCATGTTATGCTAAATGACAGTGAGATATTATTTCTCATATATTTTGACAGTTTATTGCAACTTGACATTTTCATCATAGCACAATATTTAAATATGAATAGGATTTTTATATGTGTAACAAAGAATAAAAAATAAAGTTACTTACAACTTCAGTAGTTTTCAGTGAAGTGCTGACTGTCAAAAATCTCAGTCCTGCATTGTGACTCTCATCTAATGAAAATCATGGTTTGTTTTCCCCTGTTTTGTTTTCCTAGAAAAAATAAACTTTCTAACATTAGCACAAGGATTACTTGGGTTTGTAACTTAATTTCAATTTCACATATAAACGAGAATGTCTGAGTGGGACCTCAGAAGTCACTCAGTGCTGTCAGTCATGACTAAATGAGTTAAAGATGTATTTTGCATGGTCCAACATAAATTAAACTTGTATCTAAAATTTCACTAGGGTCATACTGTAGTATTGTGCTTCTCCTGACAGGTTGTCTCAGCACTGCTAGAAATAATTCTGTAGTAAAGTAAATAACAGAAAATAATAATTATACTTCTACATTCAATAATTAAGTTTAGACGAGAATAAACTGTGTGTTGCCTCACAGCAAGAAGGCCACTGGTTCGAGCCTTGGCTGGGTCAGTTGACATTTCTGTGTGGAGTTTGTATGTTCTCCCGTGTTCACGTGGGTTTCCTCCGGGTGCTCTGGTTTTCCAAAGACATGGGGTATAGGTAAATTGGGTAAGCTAAAATTGTCTGTATGAGTGTGAATGAGTATAGATGTTTCCCAGTGATGAGTTGCAGCTGGATAGGCATCCGCTGCATAAAACATATGCTGGATAAGTTGGCGGTTCATTCCGCTGTGACGACCCCAGATTAATAAAGGGACTAAGCTGAAAAAAATGAATGAATGAAATTCTATATTAGTACTCAGCTTAAGCGCCATCAAAACCTTGCAAGTATACTGTATTGCTTATGCTTATGCAGCAAGTAGGTTGAGGGGGTGTAGACTGGGTTAAAGCAAGGGTTGCAGCTGTGGATCCTGAGCATGTACACATCAGTATAGTGTTTTTTTTTTTGTGCTGATGCTGACAGCTGATGCTGTTCAACAATAACAACTGGTTTTAAATTACTCTAATGGTAGGTTTATGGTTGTGGTAGGTGTAGACGTAGATAAAACAATACATAAATGTAAGGGGTAGGTTTAGAGCTGGGGTAGGTGTAGACATTGATAAAACACCACAGATAACTTTAAGGGGGAAGTTAATGTTTGAGGTAGGTGTAGACATCAATAAAGTACAAAAGGTTGAACTCTGTGTCATATACAAGACATTAAACTAATCAATCAAAAGCCCAAGGATATATGTACAGCCCACTTAGAGTTGAATTCCCACCCATTTGGAGCAGGCCTACCCATTTGAAGCTGACTCTCACCTCCATGTGTACCTAACTTTTAAGAACTTTTAAGTATATTTTACATGAATGTTATATTTACAGTGATTTATTAAGGAAATATTAAAATTATAACAATTAAAGGGATAGTTTACCTAAAAATGAAAATGCTGTAATCATATACACACGCTTTACTTATTTCAAACCTTTATGAGTTTCTTTCTTCTGTTAAACACAAAAATCAGATATTTTGAAGAAAACTGTAAACCCGTAACCATTGACTTCCATTGTGTTTATTTTCTCGCTATGACTCTAATTCTACTCTATGTTGTTGCCTTTGTTGTTAGCTATAGTAATTGTTGGAGAAATGGAGTTCATTTCCTACAGAAAATTACAAATTCATACTCCAAACAACATTTACAGTCATTGTGTTCAGTTTTGTACCTTATTGTGGCTGTTGTGTAGATATGTCATCATAGATTTTAACAAAGAGCATACCTGAGTAACACATACAATTCAGCAGCATGGACCACACCACACTTTGAGCTAGACTTCATTGTAGGGATGTAGGGATAAAAGGGATGGTAAGGGGACAGTGGGATGAAGGCGAAGGGAAGTAAGAGGATAAACAGTGAACAGGTAGGTAGGTTGATCGGGTGTCCTACGATGATGTCCAGAGACTCAGAGTGGGGGTACCGTCTCTGTTATGTTTTGGTAGAGTGATTGGAACCCCCGATTCAAGCTAGGAGGGAAGAGAGGGTTATAAGGATTGTTAATGGGAAACAAGGAAATAGAGGGAGGGAGGGTCGAGAGAACGAAAAGAACAGTGCTAGAGGCTGGTCTGCCTTAAATAAGTGTTAGGGAGTAGGTGATTGGTTAAGGAGGCAAAGTAAGGCGTGATCCCGCTGCCAAACCTTTGCTAACAAGTTTACTTCATAAGAAAATATATATTGCAAAGTAAGCTTTAAATCATTACAAAAATGACTCAAAAAGCAATTTTTTTTCTTAATGTATAAAAAAACTTTTTAAACATTAATAAATTAATTATTTAGTTACTCAAAATCATGATTTTATATGTTTAGTTCAATACTGTAGTATTTGTAATAAACATGATTTCAGTCTATTTCATGTTTAGATTAACAAATAATATTATTGTAAATTATACCTATTTAAAAAAAATTATTTAATTAAAAATGTTTTATTATTTTATATGTAATTCTGGTTGTAAACCATTTCACTAGTCTCTTTAAAGTAAACCCTTCAACCAGTACTATGGAAGAGCGACGATATTCTTTTAGCCAAAATCGAACATGTTTTAGGTAGCAAATTTTATGAATGAAATCCCAAAATTAATATGTTTAGGCCATATCTGCACTCTCAGAAATAAATGAACAAAATCCATCACTGGGGTACACTTTTGTAACTTACTGGCGCATATTGGTACCTTAAAGGCACACTTTTGTACATTTAAGGGTGCTTTCAAATCTGTGGTTTGGTTCATTTGGTCCAGACCAAGGGCAACAAATGATACATTGTAGCATTTTTCTGCCGTTTTTGGGTCCTTTTCACACCACACTGATTGCTTTGGTCCGAACCAGTTGAAAAGAACCAAAATGCAGTCATGTGATAAAATCCACATCACTAATTGGCCAGATGTTATTGAACGTGTTTCCTAAACTGCTTTTCGATTGGTCAGAATTAACGTGCGGGAAAATGCCAATGGAACTCCCGTAAGTAAACAAACCGGCAGACACAAAATGTCGCTTTTTACTATGGAGGGACAACTGCGCTGGCTGATTGATTAAATCCCTGGTCATAGTATACTATGTAGTTTGTATACTTAACTTTAGACAAGCTATACATTTGGAGAATGAAGTGAGGCTGTGGCTGGAAAACAATGTGTTAATGCATTGCAAACGGCGAAGGCGCATCGCAAGTAACTTCAGGAGGAGGTGTAAATTAATTTAGCTAAACTGCGACATGGTCATCTTCCAGAAATACTACCAATGATCCATCAGGTAATGTTTTTCCCTCTCTTTCGTTGTTTAAAATTATTGGTCAAGCGCTGTTAATAAATATTTTTCCTTCACAAATATTTTTCCCATAATGCACAGTGCATCAGACTACGCCAGCTGGATTAGTCCAAAAAGGCACAGTACTTTTTGTGGTTGGGTCCATTGGATTATGTTCTCACCAGAAACGAACCGCTCCAGGGTTCGTTTGAAAGCATACCGAGACCACCTCTTCAAGGAGGTCTCGGTACGCTTTTTTTGGTCTGCTTTTGGTTTGATTGCTACAATCACACCTGCCCAAATGAACCACGCCAAGAGGAAACACAAACTCAAGTGCGATCCAACTGAACTAAGTGAGGCAGGTGTGAAAACACCCTTAGGGAACAATTTTACACAGAGAGAGGGAAAAAACATTACTTTAGGGTACACTTTTGTACATGTATGGTACTATAAGGTACACATTAGAACTTTTTAGGTATTAATATGTACCTTTTGAAAAGGTACCTTCCCAGTGTCAGCTTTTGTACTTATATTTCGGAGAGAGTGTAATGGTTTGATGACTTTTGGGAAATGATGTAAATCCCAATACATGAACTCCATTTAAAAAACTGGCAGCGCACATCCATTTTGAGATATATAGAGACAAGATGCAGTGCATTACAATTAAGCTGTTAGCACCTGACGCAAATAGACCTTGACAACTAACACACACACACATACACACAATTTCACTACTTTTAGTTTCATGTCTCTATATAACCATATCATATCCCACTAGCAACCGTCCTCTGCCAGAACACACACATACCATACACACACACACACACACACACACACACACACACACACACACACACACACACACATGCTCTCCATCTCCTTCTCCTGAATAAAACATGATCTCCTTAATCAATAAATCACAACCTCTCAGAACTAAAAAGCATGACTCCAACTTTCCATGTTGTTTCAGAATGCACACAGCAGCAGAAGGCTTGAAGTCTTCTTCACTGTCAACAGCCACGACCGACGGCAAGCCAAGCACTTTTGATGTAAATTAAATGGTAGACTTTCTCACACACTCACACAGAGAAAAGCCATAAAATGGTAATGACACTGCGAACAGGCTTCTTTGATATGCCTTATGAAAGACCACTGTTGTTTCCCTCGCGATCCCAAAAGGCAGCTTTTAAACCAATCGATCTCACTCACTGTTCAAAAACCACAGTGAGCTGCCTACACTGAGAGCATTTTAGGGTATCATAGGCACATAACTGGACTGTAAGTATGAATGATTCTAAAAGAAAAAAAAAATGCAGTATGAACTGTACGACCTGGGTGAATCTTTTGCTTTAAGTCTGTGGTTCGGCATGGTACCAAAGTCAAAAGATATCAGCAAACTAAATTGTATTATATCATTGCAACATGGTATGCGACTACATATATTATTTATATTAAAAATAATAAACTATGCAGAAAATAGTACACTGTACAAAATATTAATTATTTCTGTATTTTTTGATTTGCATTTTGTTTATTTACACTTTCAAATTGCATTATGAGGGTTCTTAATCTTTGCTCTGACAGCTTTTGATGTCAAAAGGTTAAACAAAGTGACTTTTAATAACATTTTTTTGTGATTTCAGTGATCTATTGGTCAGTTTGGTGATGTAAATTAAGAACCTAGTAAGGAGCTGCCATAATTTTATTCTTGCAGATTTATTCTATAAATATATTATTTCGTACACAATCTATTGTGTAAAACTACTAAAATGTCAACAAAATCAACTTGCTAAACTGAATTGTCAACATCTAAAGTTGTCGGAGCACATATTAAGGTCCCATGAAGCATCTGCATGTGAAAATAAACAGAAAACGTTGGTTAATCAAAAAGATACTGAAATCTGTTAATTAACCACTCTCTTACATCTTACAAATGCATACATTTTTTTATTGTCCAGCAGATAAAATTTTTCAGTGATGTCAATATTATTTTTTCCTTTATCATCCCATCAAGTGATTTTGTGTTTAACAGTCTAATAGATGTCTAAACATGAACTTCTTGGCTAAAACATGACTAAATATGTAATGTAATGTTAATTTATATAGTACTATATAAATATATATAGTATTTATGTTTATAAATATATATAGTATTTATGTTTATAAATATATATAGTATTTAGGGGTGTAAACCTACACTGGTCTCACAGTTCGGTTCGGTTATGATTATCATGCCATCAATTCGGTTCAATTCTATATCTTGGTGCATCACAGTGCATTGAAGATGCTTTCCATACATAATTAGATTTTTTCTTGAAAACACAGAATTTTTTAATTAAAATCTATAAATATATTAAAAATTATATATTTTATATATATATATATATATATATATATATATATATATATATATATATATTATTTGTAATACAAATTTGTCCTTTAATTTAATTTAATAAGATATATGAACTGTACCTTTAATTTTACCTGCTCAAAAAAACCCACTCTTTTTGAATGTATCAAACTAAAGTCCAATACATGCACAGAAGACAACATGAGCATTTATAGCAAATAAACTAATGTAAATATTATCCCGCTTGCTTTTTGAGCGCTGTCAAACAAGGTCTCATACCCCTATGATTGGTCATTGTCTTCACCCGCTCAACAAAAGGGCTGTGATTGGCTTTAGAAATGAAAGCAATGTTCACCGAGAGTGATGCGGGAAGAACAGTCGTGGTTACAGTCTATATGTGCATAATACATGGTTATCACAGGTAATCCATAATAGTGGAGAAAACTCGCACCACAAGCACGCTCATGTCTGGATCCACAAGTGTAGTTTTAACAGCCAAGAGGAGAGGAAAAGTTACCTCATGAACACGCCAGCGGGTCAAATGTCCAAAGTGAGAGAGAGGCAGAGATGAATTTTTACAGCATTTCTCCCTAGCAGTGAAATAGCGGCTCGTGTGCTGTGCCTTCTTCAGTGTCAATGAAAGACTTTCCAGCAAACTCACAAGCAGTTAAATTGTGCATAATTATCTACCTTTTAAGTAGTAGGAGCATTTTGTTTACTCGCCCTCACCTCCTTCGCCATAGTATTCTACTGCGACATTGCACATAGGAGAATAATGACGTCAGTACGTTATAACCGGTTATGATCTATTACTGAACCGATATTGAATTGTCCCTTTCTGCATGGCGGTGCAGCGAAGAAACAATTAATTTTGACACTCCTAATAGTATTTATATTATCGTGTATGGCCTTACACCCAAAGTGCTTCGCAATTATGAGGGGGGTCTCTCCACACCACCACCAATGTGCAGCATCCACAGGACAACAGAGCCAGTGCGCTCACCACACACCAGCTATAGAGGGAGTGGAGAGACAGTAATTAAGCCAGTTCGGTGAATGGGGATGATTGGGAGGGCATGATGGGTAAGGGTTGATGGAAGGAATTTGGCCAGGACACCAGGGTTACACCCCTACTCTTTACAAGAAGTGCCATGGGATTTTAATAATCACAGTGAGTCAGGACCTCGGTTTAATGTCTCATCCAAAAGACGGTGCTCACTGACAGTATAGTATCCCCTTCATTATACTGGGGCATTAGGACCCACACAGACCTCAGGTTAAGCACCTGCTAGCCTCACCAATACCACTTTCAACAGCAACCTAGTTTTTCCATCCGGTCTCCTATCCAGGTACTGACCAGGCTCAGCCCTGCCTAGCTTCAGTGAGTAACCAGTCTTGACCTGCAGGGTGATATGGCTGTGGCCGAATGGGCTGTCTGTAAAATATAATAAACATCTAACAATAGTTCAAAACTAAACTATCAAGTTGACAGATTGTACAGACATCACATGTGCAGTCATTGCATGTCATGATTTTGAAATGTGATGCTGGATTAACATCTGTGAGGGAATTAATAGTTGAATAACTCTTATGTAGAAGTGCGTAAACCTAACTGTAAGCCTAAACTTAACATAAACGGTAAACACATCCCTTAATTCTGATTGGCTGATTGGAATGTTGTTCCACGATCAACATAGATGTTAATTCTGCGACTCCCCAATTCTCTTCTCTTTTGTCCGAAACACCCCCCGCTTCCCCACCCCCCCGGCTCTTTACTTTCGTCCGCGACCAACCCTCGTCCCTCGTCCTTTTGACATCTCTCCTTCCTCTGGTAACATGCCGGATCTGTTACCCCGATCTGTTCTGAGACCTAGTGCCTAAATTTACAAATTAAGCACTGCCCAATATGCTTTTAATTGTTTAAATTAAACTTGACTGAATGAGATTACAGTGCTTTTTACAGCACATCTGCACTTTGAAATTATGGCAACAACATGTTGTTGCAATGTTTACAGTGCTGATCCTCTACTTCTGGGTTTCTTCCCACTGCAGCCTCGCTTTCGTTTTTTAAAATGGTGGCTGCGTGAAATAAGTATACAGTCACTTTTGTTCTTGCTATATTTTTGAACATGGCCTTATGGTGTCACAGCCTTTAGGAGGCTGCCTTGGAAGTGAGCTGAAGTCTGAGGGATGCAAGGCAGCTCACTAGGTTTTTGAACAGAGCTGTGCTGATTTGTTATACTTCAGCAAATGGAATTGCTATTGGATTTCGTACTTGAAATTCAGAGCACAAGGAGGAGGAAAAGTTCCCATTTCTAACCTAGTGATTTTTTTTATCAAAAATCTACTCAACCTACATGGACAAAGACTTATGCCTGCAACAGAGCGCTCACATACAAAATCCAGTGGATAATGAATATTATTTTTGCATGTACGTGTGATCAGGAGCTCCTTGGCCTGGAGATACTGTGGTTGACCCGAAAGCTTAATGCGAAAGTGTGAGGCTTTTACTAACCAGGAGAACAAAGCTCATTAGAGACATTAAAGATCACAGTGGAGGGAGCGGGTCTGTGATCTCTGCCCCAACACACTTGTCTCTGCTCTTTCATATTATCTCAGTCTCTCAGTACAAAGATTATTTATAGTCTCCACTTTAAGCATTGCATATTTTACTGCTTTTTTCACACATCATTCTTTCACACATAATTCTATAAATCCTATTACAATCCCCAAATTAAGCAATGTCACAACAAATTAGAAGCCGTGGCCAACAGACACTATATGGGACAGTTCAATAAACAAGAAGTTATTACTGAGTGAATTGTATCACCATTAATTTAAGGCACAATCCACTTATTATTTTTATTTGGAAACTACTTTTTTACCACTCAATACTTTTGTAAAATAAATGTATTAGTTGCACATGAATTGGCTTCATGTGAAAAGTGTCATATGGACATGACAAAAAAGAAGGCTTAGAAAGAAATACAAAAGTGGCAGTAGGCAAATGTCTAATGCGTAAGCCATTGAGTCATTCATTAGATTTATTCAAATGAAACAAATCTAAGTAAACAGCTCGTTATTTGAATGGCCAATTTGAATAATTGATTCACATTATCCATTAATAATACAGCTTAATTCAGAGATAGAACAGTATAATAAAAGGAGACACACAACAGTTCTGATAATTTTTCATTAACAAAATTGAGGGTAAAAAACAGACAAAGCTGTCTGAAATATACCAGAATATTGTATTTGTATGAAATTAACTGTTATAAAATAAATATTACATTTGCACTTGTGTTATCTGGGATCGAAACAGCAGTTGGGTGATGTTGCTTAGCAATATAATATGAAAAATAGGACAAATGGGACAAATATCTTTCTGAGCAACACAGTAATAGTGTTTACTTCCTGCATTAATCAGTGTTTTTGAACAAATGTGCATCATAAGTGAGTAATTCAATGACTCAAAAAGACACTTAATGAATTTGGACCAGCTCATTACTCTTTTTTTCGTCATAGCAGAAGCAGTTAAGTGGTATGCTAGCAGCTCCAAATTCAGAAAGTCATTTATTTTGTTCTTGAATAAACCATTGTATTTTTGGAGCTTTTACTGCAACAACTGAATAAATGATTCAGTGGCATTTGGTAATGTACACTCACTGGCCACATTATTAGGTACACCTAATAAGGCAACTCAATGCATTATAGGCAAATAGGCAACTCAATGCATTTAGACATGTAGACATGGTCAAGACGATCTACAATTGCACAGACTTAGCAAAATTGGACAATGGAAGATTGTAAAAACGTTGCCTGGACCAATGAGTCTTGATTTCTGCTGTGACATTCGGATGGTAGGGTCAGAATTTGGCATCAACAAAATGAAAGCAGGGGTCCATCCTGCCTTGTATCAACGGTTTAGGCTGGTGGTGGTGGTGTAATGGTGTGGGGGATGTTTTCTTGGCACACTTTGGGCCTATTAGCACCAATTGAGCATCATGTCAACGCCACAGCCTACCTGAGTATTGTTGCTGACCATGTCCATCCCTATATGACCACAGTGGACCCATCTTCTAATGGCTACAAGTCCCACAAGGCTCGATTCTGGCACCTCTCCTGTTCAATCTTTATATGCTCCCTCTGAGCCAAATAATGAGGAAAAAAACTAATTTACTACCACAGCTATGCTGGTGACACTCAAATCTACTTAGCCTTACTGCCTAATGACTACAGCCCAGTTGACACCCTTTGCCAATGCATTGATGAAATGAACAGTTGGATGTGCCAAAACTTTCTTGAGTTAAACAAAGAGAAAACTGAAGTCATTGTGTTTGGGAACAGAGATGAGGTTCTCAAGGTGAATGCGTACCTTGGATCTAAGAGTCAAACAACCAAAAATAAGGTCAAGAATCTTGGTGTGACTCTGGAGTCAAATATGAGTTTCAGTAGTCATGTCAAAGCAATTAGTAAATCAGCAAACTATCATCTCAAAAACTTAGCAAAAATCAGATGCTTTGTTTCCAGTGAAGACTTGGAGAAACTTGTTCATGCTTTTATCAGCAGCAGGGTGGATTACTGTAACTCCTCATCGGCTTTCCAAAAAAGACAGTCAGACAGTTGAAGCTCATCCAGAACGCTACGGCCAGGATTCTAACCAGAACCAGGAAATCAGAGCACATCACACCTGCCCTCATATCTTTACACTGGCTCCCAGTTATATTAGATTTTAAAGTATTATTACTTGTCTTTAATTCATTAAATGGCCTAGGACCTCAAAACATTACAGATATGCTCACTGAATACAAATCTAATAGAACACTCAGATCTCTAGGATCATATAAACTAGAAATTCCAAGAGTTCAGTCAAAGCAGGGTGAATCGGCTTTCAGCTACTATGCCCCTCACTGCTGGAATCAGCTTCCAGCAATGATCAGATGTGCTCCAACATTAGGCGCATTCAAATCAAGACTGAAAACACATCTGTTTAGCTGTGCCTTTACTGACTGAGCACTGTGCTACGTCCGACAGATTGCACTATTATGTTTTTCTCTTCTTTTTCATTCTTTTACAACCTGTTTAAACACATTTTTATCTGTTTTTATCTGGGTTTTTTTATTATCTGTTTTTATTTTTCTTACACTTGTCTTTTTTATTCTTGTTTATCGAAAGCACTTTGAATTACCGCTGTATATGAAATGTGCTATATAAATAAACTTGCCTTGCCTTGCCTTACTTCCAGCAGGATAACACGCAGTGTCATAAAGTGCAAATCATCTCAGACTAGTTTCCTGAACATGACAATGAGTTTACTGTACTCAAATGGCCTCCACAGTCACCAGAACTCAATCCAATAGAGCTTTGGGATGTGGTGGAATGGGAGATTGCTAAACTGCTATTACACCTCTCACAAAGTGAAATAAAATGACTCTAAAATGTTTAGTGTAAAAAAATAAATAGACAAACTTCCTGAAATGTTTTATTTTATTAAAATGTTATGGGCAAACTTTTTGTAACTAAATTGAAATAGTTTTAAAGCAAAAAAAAAAAAGTTACCAAAAGGGCTGATGTATCAATATGATACTTAATAAATTTATAAAAACATGTATATGGTATAAAAATGGACCTTGATAGAAGGATTAATAAACATCTCAGTTCCAAAAAAATCTGAATATTCTGACTATTTGTTTAAGAGTCAGTTTTACCAGGTTTAGGAATAGTTATAATCAAGTATATAAAACTTATATAGGACATTTTTTAATCCAAATATTATTTTCTATTTTGTCTGAGATATATTCAGTAGGCCCACATGGAATCTGCGCACGTAGAAATCTGCAGATTTCCGCAGATTTTTAGCCCATCATTGAGTCAGTTTTTTCTTGTGTAAATGTGTGAACATTTACTCAGATTTTAAATTAATTTTACTAATATTATTGTAATATAATAATAGTAATATTAAAATGTTCATATGATTTATTTAGAATACAGTTGGTAAAGTAGTATTTTCTGCCTTTTAGATATATTATATGAGTGACTTGCTTTGTTTACCAAATAAGCGGATTTAATTTGATTTGCAATATTTAAATGCAGTAAATACAAATTTTATCTTTTGAAGCTGACGGTCCATACATTAACGACTATTAAGCGTTTACCATAAAGTCAACCTTACACCAGCCTTATGGCTTTATCCCATAGAATTATACTGTTTTCACATATTATACTATACAGGATGGAAATATGCGATTTCGGACGCAGTCCAGGTGTGGCCGTGCGTCACTGCCCCCCTGCCTGGACAAAACCAACTTGTCTGCATTTATGTTAAGTAAAAGCTCATGCAGTGACTGGGTGACGATAATGAATAATTAATGATATGGCGGCCCATCGCTCCCGAAAACATTAGAATTTGATTAAAAGTATGGTAATAATAGTGTAGGTAAGCTTACCAATCTCTTATTATCTAATTTGTCATGGCAGTTTTCATTTTAAGGCATTTTTTTTTCTATTTTGTGCTCCACGTCTCTTCACTCGTCTCTCCAGTCTGAACATGTGACTGTAACCGAGTACCGAAACAATCAAATGGTCAGCGTAGGGAGAGGGGTGGTATAATTTTTTATTTAATAAAATAAAATATTATATTAATATAAAATGCAGGATAATTTTTTTTAACCAAAAATATTTATTTATTTTTAATATTTGAATCTTTTAATAAGAATAATTTGAAAAATAGTTTTGGCACAATGGTGCCCCCATGTGTGGCGCCCCTATGCACCGCATATACTGCATACCCCCTTTTTGCACCACTTATGATATCATGTCAATATGGACCAAAATCCCTCAGGAATATTCCAAGTACACAAAGTATCTGCCTGTTAGCTGCTTTTCACTAATTCTTACAATTACCAGCATTCACTGAGAAATGAGAGATACTTGTACTCCATTGCTTAGTTAATAAGAGGTGTATGTCTGCCCAGGGCCTGACCTTATCAATTCAGTTTGATCAATAGTCCCTCATCAACACACCGAGACAAAGGACTGATTATTCTGCCATGGCCTGTCCCTCAAAACACTTGGCAAAGGTCAAGGTGAAGCACAACACAGAAGGAGTCTACAGAATAAATGTTTGTTTTTATTGATTTACAAAGGGGGACAAAACAATCCAATTCAGAATTGTGGCAGGGATGCTTTATATAGCGAAAGCAACATAGCAGACTTTCTACATGAGTGAAAATAAGCTCTGAAAAAAATATAACTTTCACAGAATCTCAGACCTTGGCTCCATGTTTATTTTACAATATACACAGTAAATTTTCCAGAGTAAAATTTACTCAAATTGAAGAAAATTTTACTCTATAAAAGATAACATTTGGTCCCTCTCTAGAATGAGTAAAACTTACTCTTTTGAAAGAGTCATTTTTTCAGAGTTAATTTTACTAAATTTTGAGTTAATATTTTACTCTTTCATGTAATATTTCACTCTATTTTGTGTTTTTTGAAATCTACTCTTTTACTATTTTACTCCATTGAGAGCTATAAGAATTTTACTCTGCTTTTTTTTTACTCTGTTCAGAGGAACTACAAATTTACTCTGCCACTGTTTTACTCAGTTGAGAGTTAAAATAAATTGACTCCGCTATAATTTTTAAACTCTGTTCAGAGGAACTTTAGATTTACTCTGCCACCATTTTACTCACTTGAGAGCTATAAGAAATTTACTCCACTTTAATTT
>CAIGQZ010032649.1:11082309-11107639 GCA_903798205.1 Danio tinwini | reverse complement strand
TTTCTTTCTTTCTTTCTTTCTTTCTTTCTTTCTTTCTTTCTTTCTTTCTTTCTTTCAACCAATTTAGTTCAGTATTGAAACATTATTTAAGAAAGCTAAGCTTAATGTCCTTAACTAAATATAATTTCAAGGTTAATAAAAATTTATTTGCAATGATTTATTAATTGTAAAAGAGTAATAAAGTGATTAAGAATAATATTAAACATTTGAGACCTTGAGACGGAAAACCATATACAGTAAGTCCATATTTTCACAAGATGTTTTTCATTTGGATTGTGAACATATTATATATTTTTATTTTATTTGAAGATAGACAACAAAAGCTTCTCAATTCTAAGGAGATATCATTTTTCAGTGTCTGTATTAAAAGTCAAAAGAAGAATGGTGTATGTCCAGTTAGTGTGGAATAGCAGTATAACTCTAATTCATCATATCGCTTTAAATCACTAAAGATCTGATTCCTTTATCTTAGTTTTAATACAGTAACAGAAACTTCAGGTTAATAAAGCATTTCTTTCGAGTTTACTTTATAATGATTATTATTATTATTATTATTATTTAAAAACAGTATGAACAATGTGCAATACATATACCTTACAGCACAGGCAATAACAATCAATTATTAATAATAATTATAATTAATAATAATAATTCCTTACATTTATATAGTGCTTTTCTGGACACACAAAGAGCTTTATACATTGGGGGAATCTCCTCATCCACCAGCAGTGTGCAGCATCCACCTGGATGACTCGACGACAGCCATATTGCGCCGGACCACACACCACACACCAGCTGATTGGTGGAGAGGAGACAGAGTGATGAAGCCAATTATTATATGGGGATAGTTAGGAGGCCATGATGGACAACAGCCAGTGGGCAAATTTAGCCAGGATGCTGAGGTTACACCCCTACACTTTTCAAAGGACATCCTGGGATTTTTTTTAACGACCACAGAGAGTCAGGAACTTGGTTTAATATCTCAGTCAAAGGACAGCACTTACTAAGCAGTATAGAGTCCCCTTCACTATAATGAGGTTGAGCAGGTTAAGCACTAACACCACTTCCGGCAGCAACCTAGCTTTCCCATGTGGTCTCCAATCCAGGTACTGACCATGCGCAGCCTGCTTCAGCTTCAGTGGGCGACCATGTGAGAGTTGCAGAGAGCTAGCTGCCGGCCATTATTAACAATAAGCAATATATAAATAAATACAACAATAAATACATAAAATGCAGACATACATCATAGCTAAATATTATCGTTCACCTGTGTATATACCACAAGCTGTTTTCATACTTCATCATCCCACGATATAAATAAACATACAGTATAAACAAATAAACTCTGCTTGCCATAGTCTGCACAGGACTGGCAGGACATATGCATTGATACAGCTTTATTATATATGGTATGTGGTTTATTTTGATAGGTTAACTATTTTTGTGCTGTTTAGCGCTCCTCAGCTTGTTCAGAGAGAAAGAGAGAGAGAGAGATCACACCACAAGTCCACAGAAAGAGGTGAGTGGTAGAACCGTAGAGGTTCTACCACTCACCTCTTTCTGTGAATTTTTCCCTGGTTTTTGTTCTCCTTTTTGATTCAAATATGGTTTGCCAGCATCCCTTGAAGCCTTCCTTACACTGTCCTTTCATTTGTTCATGTCGACTCTCCGTTTTTTGTCAAGGATTTTCCTTTTATTGTCCAAAGGACATGACAGCAAGCGGCATCTCCATTCTTCTTAGTGGACCGGAAACGATTTTTACACTATTTTAATGTTTAAAATGCAGACTCTTGGTCACGCAAAAATATTCCCAAACTGTTTCTCTATACAAAGTTCACACATCCAATTAATGTCACATAATTATCGCACTTTTAATTTTTTGAACTTAAACAATACGGTTGTTCGTTGCACGCTGTCATTTATTCAGGCCCTGTTGGTGGATAAAGATGGGAAAAACAACATAATACAATAAATGCAATGTGCTAACGTCAGTCTTGTTTTTTGTTTTTGTGTTTTTACATCAAAAAGTGGATGTGTTGTAAGTGTTTGCAGCTCTTTTTCTATTTGGTTTGCAATGTGAGGATTTGCAACACGTGCTGTCAAACCGATGAAGATGTTTTCTTAAGTTGCAGCACATTGATCTCTCTCGCCCACCATACTAAAAGGCACAATAAACAATAACTTTAATGTGGTTCATGGGTCAGCTCACTTGCAATAATGTAATCTTCAGATATGCATTTAACTGTCTGCCTGCTACTATTAAATCAATGCTAACTGCTGTCTAACAGTTCCGAATGATGCTTTTGTAAAGCATACAATAAAGCTCCATGGTCCAGAAACAGACTGGGTGGGTTTCTTTTGTGTCTATTCGGATCAGAAACAGCAAGGATTCTACAGTCTTTTTATGAGAGTAAGGGTGTGTATCTGCGCATATAACAAAACAAAGGTTTCTGATGTGCTGTGTAGCTGCTGCTTCTTCTGTCTAACACAATCCTCATGAAATCCCACCAGCACTCTCTTTGTTTTTTTCAGTCTATCCACAACACCACACGACTTTGTGCACTGGTTAGTCTACTGAGGTCAGATGATGACAGCAATGAAAAGCACTGAGACAAAAAGGTAAACTTTCACTTCTGAGTAAAATTATATGGTGTATATATATACGCATAAAACCCAGCTAACTTCTGTTCATCTGCATGTCACAGCAGATCCCAGTAGTGGTGTTTCTTTACTAAAATAGTCAGTGTTTTTGAACAAGCATATTTTGAATGTATTTGTAAAGCACGTACCATACATGTAGCTTCAAAAGCAGCTTTAAAAAGTCACACTGTTGTATCTACCATGCCTTAAGTTAGTGCATTAACATAGAGCAATTTTTAACAAATGCAAACAACATTATATGGATGTGCGACATGCAATGGCTCTAAAAAACAACACAAACTAGAAAACACAGATAAAAGCATTATTGTTGTAAGTGTCATTATGTCAAGTTTACATGGTATTTTGCAGTTTTGTGGGTTAACATTTCACACATACATTTTTATTATTTAGTACTAAATTTAAAAACTAAATGTAAAATATACAGCTGCTCCACCATGTAAGTTTTTAAATGTGACCAATATTTAGAACATATCGCTTTACAGACTTCATATGGGACAGCAATTTTGCATGTATCGTTTTTTCCACTACTTTGTAAAAAATGAGAATTGTCCTAATTAGGTTGTGAAATATCTAATATTCAGATTCTTAAATATGTGTAAGAATATGTATTTTGTCATTTAAACAGCTTAATAAGTACCATATTTTATGGTCTGTAATGGGTGATGGGCACCACCATGCTAGCCTGTGCTGAAGTGGTTCAACTTCTCCTGACAGATTTCTTAAATATGTGTATTTATTTTGTCATTTAAAGAGCTTAATAATTAATATATTTTTTGGTCTATAATGGGTGATGGGTTCCACCATGCTAGCCTGCACTGCAGTGGAAAGATTAGAGCTGCTGGATTAACAACATGTTAATTCATCAACGTCTCCTGACAGATTTCTTAAATATGTGTAAGAATATGTATTTTGTCATTTGAACAGCTTAATAATGATCATATTTGTTGATCTATGACGGGTGATGGGTTTCACCATGCTGGCCCACATTGAAATGGAGAAATTCGAGCTGCTGTCAGTGTTGCCAGATTGGAAATGTGAAAGTATCGTACCAAAACCTCAAAATTATCGTATTTGGAGGAAAATTATTGTACACTAGTCAAACGGAGAGTATTCAGCTATTATCTAGACAAATAGCATTTTGACACAACCTGCAAATTACCACAATACGTAAAAAAAAAAAAAAACTTAGAGGGAAGGTTCAAACTCCACCTCTGAGTCACTGTCCCTGAATACCTGCGTGTGTTGCCAGATGTTGAGGGATTCATTTTGCGGTACAAATTGGATGCCTACATGGAGCGCAACATAGTGCTGGTTGGCTTGAAAGCAGTGCACCCTCTCGAATTTTTAACACACTAGTCTAAGGGTGTGCATGAGCCCATCCAGAGGATCTATAATGAGCCGATCTCGTGGCTTTGTTTTGATGAAATTAACTTTGGAAAAACACGTTCGCATGATGCATTTGAATGGGGAAAAACGAGAACATCAAGGGCAAACTCCGCTGTTCTTCTCACCTTCCTTTTCAGCACTACTTTTTAAAACTTGACCGACCTCAACCTGAAAACTACTGACTTAAGCACGGCCGCGCACAGCAGGAATGTTAACTCGTGAGAGAGAGCCATTCTCCACGTTGATTGGCTGAGAAGATGTAACGTAAGATGACATAAAAACTACAGTCATTGTTTAGAAAATGTATCTAACTCCACCTTCTCCTCACAGACAGAAGACACAAGATGCAGCTATCAATAAGTTTAGAAGCCCTAAGATTACAATGAAACTCATTTTAAATGGCATACAATTCTGAAATTACCGTACATTATAGGATTTTTTGCATTATTGATCGTACATCATACAGAGGTCAAAATTATCGTACAAATACGATAATTATCGTACATCTGGCAACACTGGCTGCTGTATTTGCATGTTAATTTATCAACTTCTCCAGATTTTTAAATATGTGTAAGAATATGCCAGGGGTTACAAATCACGGTCCTGGAGGGCCGGTGTCCCTGCAGGGTTTAGCTCCAATTTGCTTTAACACACCTGCCTGGGTATTTCAAGTATACCTAGTAAGACCTTGATTAGCTTGTTCAGGTGTGTTTGATTAGGGTTGGAGCTAAAATCTGAAGGACACCGGCCCTCCAGGAACAAGTTTGGTGACCACTGGAATATATATTTCATAATTTAAACAGCTTAATAATGATCATTGTAATGAAGTCACGGCCACCTGGCCGCCGGGAAGAAGGAGGCGGAGAACCGACACTGTTTTAAATAAATATTTATTAATAAAAGGGACGGCAGCTCCTCACGGAGACTGCCGTCTAAATCAAAACAAACGGACGGCAGCTCCTCACGGAGTTTGCCGTCAAACTGAAAGCAAAAGTAATACATGTCCGGGCCCGGTCCTCTCTCTCTGTCCACTGCCATCGTTCCTCCTCTTATAGTCCAGAGCTCCTTCCATGGGATTAAAGGCAGGTGCGCGCCACACCTGTGGCGGGCCTCGTTTCGCTCCCACGGCTCTCGGCCACGCCCCCTCGCCACAAATATATTTTTGGTCTATGATGTGTGATGGGAGCCACCATGCTAGCCTGTTCTGCAGTGAAAAGATTATAGCTGCTGGACTTACAACATGTAAATTAATCAACTTTTCCTGACATCCATGAACGTAACTGGCAGCCAAGAGGGCTTTTCTTTTTTCTGGATTGCTATTGAAAACACTGTCGGTTGGGTTTAAGGAAGGGGGTGAGTCGAGGGATCGGTTGGTCGGTCAGTCAGTTAGTCGACAGTGGCCTTTGGTGGATTTACGTGAGAAGAGCAGGCACAAATGGCACTCACGAGAGAAATTTGAGATTGAAAAAGCGTACACAGCGGCCTCTGATAGATTTGCAAAAACAAAACTGCAAAAAAAAATACATACCTCCTGGGACATATTTAGTGATTTCCAGAAATGTATATAGGGGTACATATCAATAATGACGACAAACAAATACAACAGTTTCGGACTCAGTCAGGGTGCAAGGACCTTAAATTTTTGAGGCTTGTGCAGCTTCTCGAGGAGAAATCAAACAAATGAGTGCCGTTTTCTACAGTCTATGAGTGCAGCACACACAAATAAACTAAACTGACATACTGCAGTTACATTTCAAAATGTGGTGTTTTTATATTAATAACATTTGAATACAGTTCAGCAACATACATCACACGACATGATGACCAAAAGAGCTGACAATTAACCATCACTTAATTTAACATCACCTTATGATTGAAAATGTGACACTGATTTCATACAGGGTTCATACAGACACAGCCTAATGAAAATCAAGGACCTTTAAGCACTTTTTCCAGCACCTATTTTTATTTTCCAACACTGACACACAATGTATTGAACACCTAAATTGTATTATCAGCAACCCATAAAAACATTGCATAGGAACTATCTATTGATTTATACAAAAACATATAATAAAATATAATAATTAATTAATAATATATTAATAATTTATAATATAATAAACTAAGACTGACATGCAATGTATTGAACACCTGAAATGTCTTCTCAGCAATTTATAAAAATACTGCATAGGAACTATCTATCGATTTATACAAATAAAATCAATAATATATACATAATACAATAATAATAATGATAATAATAAATATAATAATAAATCATATATTTTTTTATTTGTTGATCTCTCACAGATGGAAAGAGAACAGAATATTTGTACTTAAGTTAAAATACAATTACACTGCTAAAATAATACAAATTTTAGTAAATAATACTAGTATTATACAAATTACTTTTAAAAAACTACTCTTAGTACTAGTTAGTTACTTTTGAAAAAAAAAATCTGATTTTCATTATGGCCTTTTTTAAGTATAAAATTATTTAAATGGTTTATTTGCTTAAATCACAAAGCTACATATAGGACTTTGCACACACTAACAAAGTATGGTAGATTTTTCCTTTCATAATAATAAATCTTTTTCAATAGCACTGGCAAAACTACCACATACTTTTAAAGCCATAGAGACACTTTGTGTCCATTTTTAAATAATATTTTGAAGCTTTGAAAGGTTTAATTAAAGTACATGATGAAAATTAAATTTAGCCTTTTATTTACATATTTTACACTATTTGTCTTATTTGTTCATTGTTGTCTATACAATATTTTATTTTACGCTTGATCTTAAACTGAAATAATTTTACAAAAAGACAAGTACACGGTCAGTATTAAAATAATAAAACAAATGACTTTGTTTCACTTGATGTTTTTGAAATATGACAACACTACATTTCTCAAAACAGTGTTTTAAGAGCCTTATTGTTTATTTTGATAAATGTAATGCCCTGTAATGCCTGTACAATTTAGTGATGCTTTAAGACAGATCGGGATACAGCTATTATGCACAAATCATACAAATACCTCATCCAGAAACATTTCCAGCATAATTCTTTTGTCGTAAAGAAAAAAAAAAAAAAAAAGTTCCACCTTTGGAAGTTTCACTTCACGAAACAGCCAAATAAGAAGTCCATTAGCATTGTCATCGGTAATGCATCGATCTAATTCTAAATACTTGAGAATTTTTGAGTAAATTTAGTCAAGGAGCAAAATAAATAATTTCTACTTTGATTGTACACAATCGCGATCTCTTCACTATAAGAGCAGACACAGATGAGGGGACTTACAGTTCATTTGAAAAAGCCTATTTAAGAGCTCGCATATCCAGTTTTTGCGGCTTATGTACATGACTGTGCTTTCGTGTTAAAATAAAGCACTCGCGACAATTGCAGAAATGAATAATTGCGCAATACCTGCCATCCCGCACCAACTTTCAGACTGTATTAAACCAGACTTCAGAAGAGTGACAGGTCAGAGGCGAGTAAACGCCGTTGGAGAGAAGAGAGAGAAACCTGTGTGTAGATCGTCGAAATGGCAGGAAGTATGTGCGCGGTTTACTTACTTTTGTAATAACATAGACATCCCTATAGTGAAAACACCCAAAAAGCATTATTCCAATCAAACATTTGTTTTTAAGTTATTTTCTGCCACTGTAACACAGAGAGGCCTTTCACGCAAGGTCGACTGTGATTGGTCACTTTTCATGTCAGTCAAATCATCGGAATCCTGGTATATTTTATATATTATATAAACAATATTACATATATATTATGTATTTTTGATGAAATAGTGACTGTTTTGGTAGCGAAAATAGATCAGATTAATCCGTACAAAGATCACAAATTTGCAAATTAGATTTTTTCTTTTTTTTTCTCCCATCCTGTAGCCTACTCGTGGCCCCCGCGCCCCACCGGTTGAGAACCACTGATATACATCAATCTAAAAATCTAAATGTGATTGGTTGTCACAAGTTAAAATTCTGATTAGTCTTGAAAAGTTAATTTTACTTAGAAACTGCAGTTAAACATATATGTTTAAATATGGTTTGCATTGCTTCCAATGAGTCTGTGTTGGAAAAATTCACTCAGAGGTTAGTAAGGCTATTCTGTCACAGCTGTTTCTTTAAAGTGTACTACGTCCCGCTCTTACATCTGTGGGAAGATGATGCCCTTTTAGACTTGTCATGTTGAAATCATGCCTGTCAAGTAATTTACAGAAGGTACATAATTTTGTTCAATTTAAGAGATGTCCTAATGCTGGAACATTGCATTACTGCTTGTACTCTTCTTTTGACTTTTCCATCCTGCTTGGGGATCTTCATATGCAGTCACTGTTACAGTACTGTGTTCAGGTTCTTCATAAGTTTCTGCTTTAATTTACTTTTTTATTGTCTATTAATGAGCTGTTGGCAAGAGAGACAGAGAAATATTTTAAACCAATGGAGGTCAAAATCATTTAAAGTTCAGTCAATGTTTTAAATAGTTGGACTGCAGCACCTGAAGCTTTTTAATGTTTTTGAACAACCTTCAGGTGTGGGTAAAGATATTTTAAAAATTAGCATATTAAAACTTAGCCTTTGTAATTAGTCTTCTCCCCTTCCAAATGACCTTTGAATTTTTAAAAAAATTGGTTCATGATAATAAAGGAGACACACTCGCCTCACTGGTCACACTTTTAGATTGCAAAGTACTGGGATGTTTCTTCTCTAGAATATTATTAAAAATTTTTTTTTTTGTGGACTGTGAAAAAGGTCACAATTTTCAGATGTTGAATAAAAGGTGTTGAACAGTATTATTATTTTTTTTAATTTAAGAACACAAAAAAAATTGCTTTTGTCAAAAGTATGCATGCGCTTAAGCAAACTAGGTGTTACATATCTTGTTTTCATATTCTTTATATACTGCAATAGCGAACCAGTTCTTATTTAAATAACTGCATTATTAACAATTTCCTGTTCCAATTTTCATAAACAAGTCTTGAATACATGGAAACTGATTTATAAGAATAACTTTTCAGTATATTTTATTCAAATGACTGTTGATTGATTATTTTAAAAAAGGATTAATTTTTGTTACAGACTTATTAAACCATGTAGTAGATTTATACAAGTACAGTGAATTTATTAACACATTTGGTTTAAAAATTACTTTGAAGGAATATAAAAAATGTGCTCATTGTATCTCCCCAAAATTACTTCACCTTATTAAAAATGAAAAGATGTATAACCAAGTATCTGGTTCTCTACCAAAGCTTACTACTAATGACCTTTCTATCATGAATAAAACATTTAATAAAAATTACAATAGGAAAATCCTAACTGCATATAAAAGTGTTCTACCAGTAATGGTTAAATGGAAACAAGCATTCCCTTCATTCTTTTCCCCCAAAAATCTGGTCAGATATTAAAAAATACATAATTCCTAATAAAGTAAAAGAAACTAATTTAAAATTATTACATAGAAATTATTCACGCAATGATTTTAATAAGTAAGGTTTTTCATCCTTGTGTTGTTTTCGTAAAAAGGAGCCAGAAACTATTCTCCATTTTGTTTTATTGCAGTTACACAAAACGTTTTTGGTCCCAAGTTTCCTTATTACTTTTTGAAGTGTATTATAAATGTATCAATATAACTGATAAAATTGTTTTATTTATGGATTGCAACTCTGGATTAATCTTTAAATAAATTAATGATAATTGATTAATAATTTAGACTACCTGACATACTGTAAGTCTTGTTGCCTATCTAAGTTTTAGGAAAAACAAACTTGACTTAGTTGATCATTTGGTATGGGAAGTGGCTTATTTGAAAGGCAAAGGGTCCTTTCACACACCCGGCGCAATAAGGCACAAGACCTGTTTGCCCGGATGTGTTGCTATTTTCAGACCAACGAAACCTTAATTTTCTTGTTTTCTGTTTCCATGTTGTTTAAATAGCAAATCCATTTGTGTTTTGGTCTAGAAAATAGGTGTGTTAAGGTCCATTGTTGGCGCATTGCTATTTTGAGGAACTAAAATAGACTGCGCAATAGACCAGCTGAAAGCAGATCTAAAGTCCAGCGCAGAGCACGTTAGTTGTGCGCCTCGCTACATATTGCTCAAAACATGCAGTATGTACAGCAATACACAAATATCTTTACAAATGAATAAAAACCACTGCCTGCATGCCTTCTTCATCTCGGGGGGCTTTTTTAGTTTAATGTTATTAATAATTGTAGTAGTATTATTTATATTTATTTTATTAAAAAACAACCTTAGATTTGTCCACCTGTCAGGTTTTGGACCATATGGGGCATAGCATGTGTGTTTGGATATAACTCAGTTTTTTTTACCACACTTCGTTATTATTGTTCATTTATTCGTTTGTTAGAAATTAGAGCTGAATTTAGAAATAGTTTTGAAACAAATCTTTGCATTTAACAAACAAAATTACTTATGTAGGCTAATGGATGTCTGTGCATACAACATGTTTCCTTATCTACGAAAGAGAGAAAGTGAATGTACAGGCCGATTGGAGAAGGCCCATTCTTTATCCTTGTGCTGCAGATGGTCTGTTTAACAGTTTTCTCGCTAGTAAAACACTCAGTTTTTCCACTTACAAAGTGCCCCATGTAATAAGCAAATACACCATGGTGCGACGCAACTGACTCTTAAAGGGAATGGGAGATGAGTCTCTGATTGGTAACTCATTAAGAGAATAAGCTCAACCCTGTTAGACCATGTGCCGCGGCGCAGAGTGTATTTTTTTTGTCCTTAAAATAGCAAAAGTGGATTCGGACACGCCCTTAATGCTTTTGCGCTTCAGACTTTGTGCATAGATCGTTAAAATAGAGCCCAAAGACCTCTAGATTACACTTATTTTATCAAAATAAAATATAATCATGCCTTGATTTTTTTATCATTTAATTAGGACAGTAAGGTCTGACTTTGCTTAGACAACTGCTAAAAAAATACTTAACGTACATGATTAATTTTTGTTGTTAATTTCCTTTTATACTATGTATAATTATGTACCTGTTTAATAAAATAGTTTTTCCCTGCAGAATCTACAGTAACTTACTGTAAATCAATTAAAGCTAAACATACTGTGTTTTCATTTACAGCTCAATTTGTCTTGCTCTATATGTATTTAGAGTATTGTAAATCTCTAGAGTAAAATATACAGTAATTTCCACAATTCAACTTTAAAATGCAGTAACACTGCATAACTGTCCTACAGTAAAATACAGCTCATATTACAGTTAAATGCTGTGTAATTTACAAATATCATTAACAGTGTGTTCTAAACATGTTCAGGTCCTATCTCAAGTTTGAGAATTTGGTTGTAATGTACTTGGCTTTCTAGTCACCTAAATCCCTCAATAAACAACCATAAGCATCCAGAGACACATTACACTTATCTGCAGTGTTCTGGGATTACTATTGCTTTACGATTTTTTTATTTTTTTTTATCACATTTTAAAATGAAGTTGAAGTGAGTATATTATTGTGTTTCTTTCTGAACTCTACCACTATATCCTCTCTTATCTCGCTCTCACAGCTGTCTACTATGAGCCTTCTGCTTGTGAACACTGAATGACAGGTTTCTTTTTCCAATTACTTTCCAAACATCAGTCGGTGCGGCTGTATTTTAAATAGGCAGACAACTTTGCAGCTAAGCACATTAAAACTGGTAAATAAACTGAGTTACACGACTTCTAAAAGTCTGAAATTGGAGCCTAGCTGAGGTTTGCTGTTGAGGTAATTTACTATATAAACCAGACAGCCAACAAAAGACCAGTGAGCGAGAAGGAAATGAGATAGTTTTAATTCTAAATCTTTTTTTTTTTTTGGCAAGCAAATTTATTGCTGTATTTCAGGTAAGATAAACTAAAAAATAGATCTGGATTTTTATTATCTGGCTATAAATGAGGTATTTGAGAATAATGACTTTGTAAATGTTTTATCGTCGTTTATAAGTTGCAAATGTTTTAAATAATCATTGGAAATATTAAAACAGTCTACATGCACATATTTTTAGCTCTCTCAACATTGGTTAGAGCCTTTTATTTATTAAACTTCACGTTTGAGGGTGGAAAAAGTCATTGTACTGGAATGAACGTCATTCTAATTTAGGAATAAATTATTGCATCTTTATTCTTCTATAAAATATGTTTATGTTATTTATTTAACATGTTTTTTTTAAATATGTCTGGATTTTTTTTGTACTAGAAAAGTTAAACAATTCAGTTGTATTAGTAAAGCATTAATCATTAAATAAATGAATGATAATTGTATAATAATTTAGACTACCTGACAAAAGTCTTGTCGCCTATCCAAGTTTTAGGAACAATGAATAATAACTTGACTTCTAGTTGATTATTTGGTATCAGAAGTGCGTTATATGAAAGACAAAGGCCTCTTGATTATGCTTATTTTACCAAAATAAAATAAAATATGATCATGCCTTGATTTTCAATTGTTTAAAATAGCAGTAAGGTCTGACTTTGCTTAAACAAAAGTCTTGTCACTTAACAAAAATAGTGGACAGTATAGAATATAAAGTCATGGTGCAGTGGAAAAAGAGTAAATCTTTTGTATGACTCCCATGATCTTAAATGACTGCACCCATACATCTCTGCAATGACTCAAATAACTTATTACTAAATTATTTTCCAAATGGTCAACTAGAAGTCAAGTTATTATTTTTTGCTCCTAAAACTGGGACAGATGACAAGACTTTTGTCAGGGAGTGTATATATACTGATGATATTTATTTCTTTTTCATTTCTTCAATAAAGTTCAAAAGTTAAGTTTCTTCAAGTTTTCAATAAAAAAATTGTGATTATTTTTTGTGCAGTGTGTTTATATTGTTTTTTAACCAAGTCAATATAATTTTTTATACTTCTCAAGAGTTCGGACAGTAGATGGTGGGACAAACCACATTTAAATAAAATTTACGTACATTCAGAGAAACTTCTTTATCTTCTTTATAGTTTGTAAGAAGTTAAACACCTGCACCTGGCATTACTGCTTTCACTTGGGATGAAAATGTAAATTAGGAATTTCAAGCATTTTACCATCTTCCAATGATCACATCCAGCTGAGAAATTATCTTTGAGATGAATTAAAAATGATAACAAATAGCCTTCTCCAGAAATTTTTGACCTCCTCGACATCAGCTCTGGCCTAAATGAAAGCAAGACAAAAACCCCTATGTATGCTGGAGACTGTGCAAAGCAGATTAATTCTATTTCTAATTAAGTCTTTGTATAATTTAATGAACTCAATGTGAACACTGGCTCAGAAAGTCCCTGTTTATATCTGCGACTCCTCTCATTATGCCAGCTAAACATAACACTGCCTGATTCATTCAGTTCCATGGGGTCAGTAATTACATACCATTTTAAAAAAACCTGTGACTGAAATAATACATTTATGCTTTCGTGATGGTGAAGAAAACTTGTATTGTGCAAATTAAAACTGTCAACCTCAGAAAGCAAGCATGCATAATGTAACACAGGTCACGCGTATGAGTGTGTATTAATAAAAAGACATTTAATGAGGCAAATGAATGTGTGCCACAGGTCTTCTCACCTGTATATGGCTCTTTTTTCACTTATTTAAAAACCTACATTCAACATAGCATTTCAAACTGTACATATTTAAGAAAATAATAAAGGAAGTGGTGAAGTATTAAACCTTTCATCCCAGACAGTGCACTAGCTCTCTTAAACTCTCACACATGAACACTGGGAGGAAGAAAAAGCAATTAAGATATAAAATACTGGCAGAAAAAATGTGTGCCAAATGTCTCTGTGTGAAAAACCAACACATCATGCCACACTCCAAATATTTCCTTTGCTGTTTTGGCAAGTCAGCTTCGCACTGGCCATTGTTAAATACAAACAAATAAACAAACATGTTAGAACATGTTAGCCAATGTTAAGTCGGACATAATGTAGATCCAGCTGGTTCTTGCAGAATAAAGCCTGACAGGCTTATTACCAGTCCAACACAAAGCACTGGGGTATTATATAAGACTGAAAGGATATTTTCTGCAAAAAACAACTGGCTGGATGTACTTTATCCTGATTATTACATAGATTCTTACCAGAAAACGTTGATCTGAGCTGTAATATATAACTAAGTCTTTAATAAAACTTTTAAATAAATGTAAAACTTGTGTATATATAAAAAATGGTTGGATGCAGCCTACTCTAACATAACTATTACTATTGAATTATTGTTATTCAATCTTTGCTGTCATGCTGTGTTCACACCAGATGTGGCATGCACAAACACATCGTGCTATTTGCATGTAAATAGATGCTTGAACATTTTGAGTTTACTCGCTTCCAGGGGCGAGACAGGGGGGCGGGAGGTGAAGTTAAAACGATTTTAAGGACCCACGCAGAGATATTGTTAGGGGCCCAAACTGCACATCTCCACCTCCTCATCCCTGCTCTTCAATTCCCCTACTCATCACTTTCACCTGTGACAAACACTCCACCCACCCCAACCAACACCCAATCCACCCCCGCCCCCCCACTCTTAACTTTCGTCTGCGAAAGGTTGTCAGAGGACCCATGACAGCTAGCGGTGCCACCGCTCGCTTCATTCGCAAGTGAAATTCACTTCACAATAGGCGTGGATTCGCGTCATGGCCAGGTTTTCTGTCTGCTCAGTGACTCTAGCTTCGTTGCTAGATAGCTAACATGGATTTTATTAAGATAGTAGCTGTGCTTGAAAGCTGAAAAACAGCGAAGAATTGTTTGGGGTTGTGTCTGAGTGCACTAGTTACTTTTTTGATGGGCACCCAGGTCTGTGAGTTCAACTCCTCCAGAAACTATACCTGTATGACGAAAGCTTTCAGCGGTGCTTCAGACTGAGCTGAGCCCAGTTGATAAGCTGTTGTCTGGTGTCAGCAAGAGGATTTCCCTTTTGGTACACCAACAACAGGCATTACGTCATAATCATGCCCCTACAAGAGCAATCTCCTGATTGGTTACTGCGGCGCGAATGTCCGCTGAAGTTCAGATTTTCCAATTTGAGTGATTCGCTCACAAAAAAAAAAAAAAAAACTTTTCTCATTTGGATTATTTGTCTTGTTTCTAGTCCAAATATCTCAAAATTCTTAAATCAAGAAGCATTTTTAGACAAGTAGGAATACTGTCTTGTTTTAATAAATAAAATGCCAAAATTAAATGAGTTTTTCCTTAAAAACAGAAAAATAATCTGCCAATAAGGGTCAGAAAAACTATTTTGTTTTTATTTTTGATATAAGATTATTTTGCTTACCACAAAGCAGATAATTTTGCTTGTTTTAAGAAAAAAATCATTTAATTTTGACATCATTTATTAAAACAAGACAATATGTTTTGCATGTCTAGAAAATGCTTCTTTATTTAGGAATTTTATTACATTTGGACTAGAAACAACACAAAAAAATTTAATGATAAAAACAATCAAGATGATTCTTAGGTTCCAGATAAGTTTCATTGGTTGTTATCTGAGAATAGCAGACTTTGGAATGTCTTGATTGGTCAGTCAGAATCAAGTATTCCAGAAAACAGTGCAATAAAATCTGTTAAAACATGATGACAACTAATTTGCCAAAGTTTCCTAACTGTTTAAATCATGATTAAACATGCTAGCAACAAAATAATTCAGTGATTCATGCTGCATGCTAGTTTATAACAATGTTGATGCAAGAGTGAATCACTTTGTAGTGAATCAAACAGTTCAGTTTGTTTAATTTCATTTATATTTGTTCACATAATGCCATGTATCAGAACAGATTTCGTAATGGGAAAAGTCATAGACTAACATCTCAAGCAAAGTAGAACACTCCTATTGCCATGCAGTTACATTGGTATTGTAACTGAATGTGATACACAAGCTTTGTGAGTCAATTTAGTTTATAGCAAAACTAAATACAGGTGTGGACAGTTTACCTTGGGGGGTTTAACAAGGTGAAACACATAACAAGAAAATCACCTTCAGAGTAAACAAACTATGCTCATTGGTATTCAATCTACATAGTATCCTATAGATCTAACAAAAGATCTTTAGCACTATTTCATCAAGGACATACGCACTTACATGTGTGGTAACCAAAAAGTAAGCTTGCCCAAATACTATTAAGAGATCCGGGAAACAAACATATCCTCCATGTCACCGCTTTAATTAAAATGTTTATTACCTGCATTGCCTTATCTTATCTGACTATGTGGGTTCATTTCATCTCTGGAATACAAAGATGCAACTGATAGCTTGATATAAAAAGAAATGTCAAACAGTCTATAATCACCTAATAAATTAATAAACACTAGCTGATGTGGCCGCTGGGGTGATACAATGGTGCCACTGTGTCTGGCATGAATAAACACAAAAGACAAATTCCCTCTCCTTATCTCTGTTAGCTAAGGGGCTCTTAGCCTTTGTCCGACTCAATCTCAATCTGATGTCTATTGATTCACCGCCATTTATTTGCATAGTGTGACATGAAATTAAAGTGAGTTTACAGAAATTCATCAGCCTGTCATCAGAGCACATACAGCTTGGTTTTAAATTAAATGCTGGCTTATAATTGCTTACAGACTTCTTTTTAATGCAAACAGCCTTACCTAATTAGCGGCCAAATTCCACTCACTAATTATGTTGTTTTTATATAATTTTGATGGAAAATCAAAACCCAGATGACCATGAATATTAAGTCCATATTTCAAATACTCTTTTTCAAATACTCTTTCAAATACATTTTTAAAAATCCTTAAAAATACACACATACACTACGGCCAATTTAGCTTACCCAATTCACCTATACCACATATCTTTGGACTGTGGGGGAAACTGGAGCACCTGGAGGAAACCCATGAGGACAAAGGGAGATCATGCAAACTTCACATAGAAATGCCAACTTGAACCAGCAACCTTCTTGCTGTGAGGCAATCGTGCTACCCACTGCGCCATCGTGACACCCTTGTTATCATTATATTAACATTAACAAACAGTGTTTATTAAAGAGTTTTTTTTTTTTACATAAACACATTTCACAAAAGTGGCTTCATCTTCTTTGACCTGGACATATCAGCCTGATCTCACAATAAAATGTAACTATTTTACTAAGTTTAACTATGTTTAGTGTCTAAATTTGTACGAATTCATATGATTTTAAAAAGGAGACGTAGCACTCAACCCCGCCCCTAAACCCAAGTGTCATTGGGGGATAAGCAAATCGCACTAAATTGTATGAATGTGATCGTACGTATTCATGTGAATTAGCTACTAAATCAAAAAGTCACGAATTTCCGTGAGATTTTCTTGGGAATATCATCTGATTTATTTTCTTAGTTCAGTCTATCAAGAGCAAAACTGTGTTTAGCCCCAACAAAACACTGCAAAACATTTTTTTTTTTACGAAAAAATGGTATGTATAACATCCTGCCTTTATGACGCAAGAGAGGGCATCTGAGAAGGCCATTATTTGTGTTCTTTCTGAAAAAACCCACTTTGAGTGGGGTTAGTATTTTCTTTCTCAGTTTCATTTGAAGCACCTAATTACCACAGTGTATGAATTTGGTATAAAAATAAACTTGACTTGCAATGAAGATAAAAATATAAACATCCACCATGTTGAAATGCTACATTGTTAATATGAATTACATCGATTTTACCGTCTTTACACTATCACCACAGTCGCATGTCAGTACAATTATAAAAGAAGACGCTTCAATCCCGGTTTGTTGATGTTAAATTAGGTTTATTATGCAAAAACAGTGCAAAGTTAAACGCGTGCACCTGTGTGTCTGCTGTGTGTATAAGTCTGTGTGTGTGTGCATGTGTGAACTTTGTAACAACATTGTGTGTGACTCATTGATGCAACTCCACAACAAATTCATTCATTCATTTATTTTCTTTTTGGCTTAGATCCTTTATTAATCTGGGGTCGCCACAGCGGAATGAACTGCCTCCACAACAAATACATCAAATAATAATCATTGGGAAAGTTCTTACTGTAGTATTTCTTACTAATGTAACGTCAGATCTGCTTCCTTCATGTCTGTCACTGTGCTGTTTATCTGACGCAGTCGAGGCAGAGATTGAGGCACACTCTGACAGGTACGTGGGAACGTTGGGCGTGGAGAACTAGCATTAAAGGCAACAAAAACAGCTACTTGGCATCCAGTTGTCTGTTTTTTGTACCTCGCTTAAATGGCCTAAGATAATTTGTCAGACCCTGATCTGATCTCTGGCTAATTTGGTTCTTTAAACAAGTTCGAGAATCAAATTAAAATATCAGGATGAACTGGTCTGAGATCGCTACGTGTGTTGTGAAGGACAGATCTATCAATCCTTTGAAACCATGATCAGCAATGCAACAATTGGCTGACGACACAGCAGCTTAATGACATCATCTGATTAATATTCAATTATCCATGTGAGCAAAATTGCATAAAATCTGTAGTAAACGGTTTGTAAATATGACAAGCAATAACTTTTCACCTTTGTTGTGGGCTGCAGGCATTACACTTTTATGTGTCAAGAGTATTTAGCAATTTATTTACTTTTACATTTAGAGCAGATTTTCTTTAGTAACCTAGGCCTATTCAAGTTTCTTAATCATTTATTTCTGAGCATTTCTTCTTTGAATGGCCTCAACGGTCAAATTGATTGCATGCATTTCAGCATCCACTACTTTTTCCTGTGCCTTTGACTATGCATGCCTCTTTTGTCTAGCAATTTATGGTAATTGCTTTATAACATATGATTACAGACATTCAAAGCTTAATTTTGAAATCGCAATTAAATATTTTAATTCATTACAGTCTTACTGTGATTTCACACCGAAAGGGGCAAGAGCGTCAAAGTAGCCGGAAGTCATTAATTTTCAATGGGAGCCGGTGGTGATAAGTGGCGAGGAGTGGCGCATCTTTGGCGGTGTGGGCTTTGAGGAGAGTTAAAAACCAATGCTGCGTCCCAATTTGCATACTTATACTACGCCCTAAAAGTATGTTCGTTTTGAGTGTGTAACAGAAGAGTATGCACGCTTTGGGACACATACCTTGTTAACATACCTTGTTAACATACCTTGTTAACAGATCGTTATGTTGCTTAGTTATGAGCCCTGTCAATCATTCACAGATCATCCACAATTTTTTTATATTTAATTTCCTGCCTTATTGGAAAAGCAGCAGCAGGATAATCTGGCATTCATGCAGAGAGTCTTTCATGCAGAGAATCATCTTAGGTCTTTGGGTAATTATACATTCAGACGTTAATGTCCAAACACGTCTTTATAGAAGTTCACATTGTTGTTGCAGATAATGCGATTTAAATTTTTATTATTTTCCAGTGGGCTAGATATTAATTAACAGTCATACAAACATCTTTGCTGAAATCTTTCTACTTGACGGTTGATCTTGTGCGTCCATCATGTTTAGTTTATTTACACTTTACACCTGCGTTTGTAGTTCTAATCAAATTCACATTAAACTTGCAATGTACTGTGGGCAATAAATGAGTATGGACGCTTTTACATTTAGAATTTTTACCGGAAATAGTAAACCATCCAGGAACCATACTCTTTTCAACATAATACGATTTGGGACATGCTCATTCTATTTTCAAATACTATTTAGGACAGATAGTATGCGAATTGGGACCCAGCAAGTCAACTTTATGGTAATGAGCTATGACGCAGTTCCGTGGCAAGCAATTGGAATGGTAAAGTCCATCGCTTGAGAGGATTCCAAAGAACACAGTCACTGTGAACTTGGTTCCAACTGTTATTCCCAAGGGTTTGATTATTGCAGTCGTATTTCCAATTATTTACAATGGTTTCCTACAGGAATATACACTTAAGAAAAGTTACTGGCGACTTGATGTGCATAAATGTTACATATATTTATATATTTTTTCTTAAAAAAGCAGGAATTTCATGGTAACTATAACAACATTACAAAACAGTGTTGCTGCTTCAAAATGTTGCAGATATATGGACACATATTGGATATGCGGAGCAAAGCCACACAACACGCAACAATTTAATCTTCCATAGTTCATCAATTTGATAAAAAACGCACAACATTTTCACTCTGGAAAGCATGTTTTTATGCAGGAGTGTAAGTGATTTGCTGATATGCTGCAACGGTCCCTTTAAATATGAGATCAATGTAGTAAATTTTAATGCTCTCACCAGCAAAGCAGTAAAGACAGACAGTGTTGTGGCCAGGGCAGCCAGAGCGAACTTTGACTCTTTCGTCGCCTTTAGTGTGAACGCACAGTTATAAAAACAACCAGGTGTGCGTTTCCCAAACAATGACGTAGCTCACGGCTGAACTATCATAGTATGATGCATTGTTTGGGAAAAGAACGATATTGTGACGAGTGTTTCCCAAAAACTGTAGTTTCTTTGTTCAGATCCATCGTTTGAACCACGTTAGTTATAACGTAAAATGCCCATAATGATGCTCTAAATTGGGTGGTATAAACTTCTTTAGAGAAGAACCCCATCCTTTCTTTGTGCAAATTAGGCTTATATTGTTTTACATGCACTCATTAATTGCTTAGTACCTTTATTAATCTGGGGTTGCCAGAGTGGAATGAACCGCCAATTTGTCCAGCATATGTTTTACGCAGCGGATGCCCTTCCAGCTGAAAGCCATGTCATATACTCTACAGATATTTAATAAATAGCCTACTATGAATTAAAAGCATTACTGTATGCTATGCTTTATTTGTATTCACAAGCAATGGAGATGTAACATAAATTCTAGATATAATATAATACTAATTCTAAAATAATAGATCACCTATAGCTTTCGTCATGAGCTACAGCTGTGTTCAAAATGGCATCAATGTTTTCAATATGCACGGCAAAGGAAGCGCAATTGTAATCATGAAGATCGCTAAAACTGAACTGTAAAAATGCTTTGAAAGCAAATTACACCTAAGAGTGATGACTTTAATGCTTTTTAAAAAATAATTCCAAGTTTAAATGTCAGAATGTTCCAAATATTACTGTAGGGCATAAGGGGGATAACTGAAAATAGAACACTTTCTATTTTCCTCACCAGGAACTATGTTTCTAATTACAGCTCCATCTTAATTAGCTACATACAAGTTTGGGACGCAGTTTGCGAATGTTCATTGGAACAATGGATTTGGGAAATGCCAAATCAACGAACTATGCTTGTAATGACGGAACTTGCGACCTTACTTGGCTAACAATGGTTTTCGGAAATGCACCCCAGAATGACCGCTATGGCCATTCTAGCAGTTAAATCTGGTAGTTCCAGTGTAATAAAAAAATCACAAGTTTTTTAATATTTTACAGAATTTTGACTTGAAACAACAGCATATTTAGAGTGTGCTGTAGATTACAATGAAAAAACTCGTAACTGAGTCATTGCAGTTCATTGTGTACAACAAATATGCATATTACTCTGACAAAGTATCCCTGTCAGTATTGTTATTTGAATACCCTGGACTTTTTTAAAAGGGAAAACTGGAATGCGTCTCGTTTCGAAATGGAAAGTATGCAATTGAGTGTTGGTCTCATTCTGGTGCATGTATTATAAAAGGGTTGATATATGGAATTTTACAGTGCGACATGTTACAAGAATGAATCAGTGACAAAGTGAACCATTTTTCCCCACACGTTTCCACTGCAGGCTATATCATGTTCTATATTATCCAAGGAACATTATGCAGGGAAATGGATCTCCTCACCTGTTATTTGCATAAATCAGCATTATATTCTTGAGGTCCATTATTCATAGCCGCTGCGGCCTTACAGGCAGCGCTGGAATGAACTCCCACACAAAGAGAGCTTGGGTGAAGGCGTGTGGTATCTGTAAGGGGGCAGTTGATTAATACCCATGAGTGCTGGTTTTTCTGGAGGGATCGGTGCAAGTGAAGAGGGCTGAAGATGCTCCTTCATTGGGGTGAGGAACAGCCTGGCCTGTCTATTATTATTGAGGGCTTCTTGAAAGCTCTTGACAGGAAAAGAGAGAGAGAGAAAAGAGAGGCAATGTTCTGACAGCAGGATTACCATTTCACTGGCTACGCAAGTCATAGCATTGGAAACAACGTGCCAGCGGGCATGAAACATAACCATGCTTGGGCGAGGATTAGGACAAGATTAAATGTGAAAAAAATTTAGTCAACACTGCAAATCCTCAAACTCCTAATATGTCTAATGATGCGACTGCTGTATTAGAATATTAGTTGCAATTCGTTCTGCTCTATTTTTCTCTAAACTACATAAAAAGTGTGTCCCTTTCACAGTCTTTTCACAGAAATCAGACCTCACATTAGCCCATGAGACTCATTATATGCTTCAGAATAGCTCAGACTCTTCTATCTTGAAATGCCTATTTTGATTTTGTTGACACACTTTTTGACATTGCTGCAAAGATGTGCAAAAGTACATATTTTGAAGACTTATGGTGGTCTCTAATACTTTTAATAAAGCTGATCTCAATCAGATGTTTCTGCTGTTTTTGTGAGACATGTTTTTGCTTTTAAAAATCAAGTGCAATGAAAAGAGCCTTGGAGTCTCTAGATGTGTTTTTGAACTCATCTGAATGTGTATGATGGAGCTTATTACATGCATTTAAAAGCAAACAGTCTTTCAGCTGATTAGAAATACTACTACTACTACTATTACTACTACTACTAATAATGATAATAATAATTAATTGCAAAAATGTACTGTATCAGTCATAATTTATGTATCTATTTATTTTGCTGAGAAAAAGAGCACACATCGTAATGAACCCCTTTACATTTTCGACCCACATTAGTTCACACAATTGTATTGCAGTGAGATGCGGTGAGGTTTGTGGCTGGTGAGGCACTGACTCTTTCAAAGTCAAAGGTCAGATTTACAAACATATCCACCCGATATATTTGCCAACTGCCGATTGTGTTTCATATATCATATCAGCATGCTTTCTATACAAATGGCAGCTACATATTGGGCCAAGGAAGAATGTAAAAATGTATAGCGACTAAACATGCCTCCCTAAAAAAACACCCAGCTACAGACAACTATAAAAAGCGACACACACAGCACCACGGCAGATGCGCTCTCTCTCATTCACACACACACACACACACACACACACACACACACACACACACACACAAACAAACAAACAAACAAACAAACAGCAGTACAACGTGCTCTCTCTTGCTTGCTTGCTTGTTTGCTCTCTCTCTCTCTCTTCCCCATCTCTCTTTCTCTCTCTCTCATTCACAGATCCACAGGATTCGCACACTAGTCTTACCTTTACTGTACTTGCAAATGAAGTCTTGAAATGACTTGAATTACTTTGAAATGATCAAGTTATTTTCTGTCTCGTCCTTTGAAGCAAGCCCTTTAGCTCCTGCATTGGTCGTTCATTATGTAATCACGTTTTGATTGAAAGTCCAATTTGAAGAAGTTATTTTAGCTCATTTCCACGATTTTTGCAGTCAGTCAGAGCAAAACATCACATAACAAACTTCTATTGAACTTTACTGCGTAGAAGAAGAGCAACCACTGAACAAGAATAACCGTGAGCTCACAGGCGCCCTCTTCAGTGTGGCAGATCCTCTGCCTGCCTCACCTTATGTATTTTCAATGAGGCTTTATGTCACATTCTAACACTAAATAAGTGATAGATATTCGTGAAATACATAACCTATTATATGGAAAGTGAGGACAAGTGAGACAAAAATGTCTACAATGTATAAAAACATATTAATAAAGCATTACATTGGTAGCATACACTGAGTGAGCAAAAGGCGGGCTCAAGCCAGTTTGCAAGGGATTGCACAATCTGACGTGAGCCAGAACTCGGGCTGCCTCACCTAGCTTCATATGCTGTAATTGAACAGGAAACATGCAAAATACAGCGATTTTGATCCTAAAAAAAATGAAATCATTTGAATCATACAGAAATGGCACAGATCAGTGGACAGATATTTATTTTATAAAGATATACATCTCACAAATATACATCTCATGATGGCAGGTGAGGTAGATGACAGGTACAACACTACCAGTTTCTGTGGTATAAATACAGCAATACAAAATACAAAAATGAGAGATCGACTTAAAATTCACTTACTTGATTTATAATGATTTGTTCTGCTGTAGTTTGAAATTTATGCTGAGAAAATGCTGTCTTTCTCCCCTAAGGACTTAATATGTGGTCTCTGTCGCCATCTTGGGGCGGAACGTCAACAGTCACTTTTTTTGGTCTGCTCAGACAGGCTGATGGCGGTTGATTCATTCATTCATTCATTCATTCATTCATTCATTCATTCATATTTTTTTGGTCTTAGTCCCTTTATTAATCTGGGGTCACCACAGCGGAATGAACCGCCAACTTATCCAGCATATGTTTTACTCAGCGGATGCCCTTCCAGCTGCAACCCATCACTGGGAAACACTCATTCACACACACACACACACACACACACTATGAACAATTTAGCTTACCCAATTCACCTATAGCACATGTATTTGGACTTTTGGGGGAAACCGGAGCACCCGGAGGAAACCCACATGAACCCAGGGAGAACATGCAAACTCTACACAGAAATGCCAACTGACCCAGCCGAGGCTCGAACCAGCAATCTTCTTACTGTGAGGCGATTGTGCTACCCAGTGCTTAATTTGTGCCGGAACACACCGGATCCGGCACCTCTGAAATCTGATCCGGCACCTCATTTTACCGATCCCCCTCCTCAACCAGCCTCATCCCCGTCCGATGTTCACTTTCACTTTCTTCCGCGACTCCCCAACCCTCTTCACTTTCGTCCACGACACCCCTCCGCCATCCACCGCCCCCTGAGATATGCATGACATCTCTTTATCCTCGGGTAACATGCTGTATCCGTTACCCCGATCTGTTCCAGGACCTCACAATTCACAAATTAAGCACTGCTACCCACTATGCCACCGTGCTGCCCCTGCTCCGAACTGAAAAATAGTTTAAAATAGGCACTATCCTTATAAATAGTTGCAATCTAAACAACTACATTCTCGAATACAAATCCTCAAAAGTACATTATGTTGACCAACAGACGCAATATTTGTCAAACTGTAGAGCGTCCTCTGCTTGTTGCTGTTTGTGGGCAGAGTAACACACAATGGTGAAGGGTTAGGAGGCCGGACAAGTGCTGTTATTTGCAGAATATTGCACGGCTATCAGCCAATCAGATTCAAAAACCAGGCAGAACTGTTGTATAATATAATATAATATAATATAATATAATATAATATAATATAATA
>CAIGQZ010032649.1:11072220-11082299 GCA_903798205.1 Danio tinwini | reverse complement strand
AATATAATATAATATAATATAATATAATATAATATAATATAATATAAAATAATATAGGACAGCACGGTGGCACAGTAGGTAGCACAATCGCAAGAAGGTTGCTGGTTCAAGCCCCAGCTGGGTAAGTTGGCGTTTCTGTGTGGAGTTTACATGTTTTCCCCATGTTTGCGTGGGTTTCCTCCGGGTGCTCTGTTTTCCCCTACAAGTCCAAAGAAATAGGTGAATTGGGTAACTAAATTGTCTGTAGTGTATGTGTGAATGAGTGTGTATAGATGTTTCCCAGTGAAAAACATATGCTGGATAAGTTGGCGATTCATTCCGCTATGGCCACCCCAGATAAATAAAGGGACTAAGCCGAAACGAAAATGAATGAATAAATAATAAAATATAATTTTAACTATAGTAACTACATAGTTTGATACTACACATTACACACACTATTTGTATAACGCATGTATTCCCATGAAGACACTCACTGTTTAAAATGTGGAATTCCCCATCTTCTTAGAAACTCTGGATCAGGAATCCAGTGAACAGATTATAAAGTGTTTAAGTGATGGATTATTTTAAGGTTTGATGTCCTCAACAACCTGAGAACTAACCTTACGTCTTTCCAGATGAAGCTGAAGTGCCTGTTAGGTTGAATTGAAGCTTTAGTTGATACTGTAAACACACATGAAAGACTCACAGACTCTCAGGGCCACCCATGAACAGGCCACATTTATCTAACATGGTGACCCATGGAGTTTGGGCCTCTCTAATCCACTTAGAGAGTTACATTGTTTGATAAAGGTTGACAGAATATTTCCTTTCATCTTATCTTCTTTCTCTTTGCCATGTTTTCTTCATTGCTTCAGAAGTTCAAGTATGCATTGTGGTTTATGCACATACAATGATTTATTGATGTCATTTTAACAAATACATTGACTAGATTTACAAAAATAAAAAGTGGATAAATATATAAACATATAAACAATAATTTTAAAGAATGTAAGTTAAAAAAAGAGTAAAATATCTGTTTCTGATATGGGAAAACAAACAAACAAACAAACAAACAAACAAACATACGTTATGTCAATGTATTCAATTACTCAAATGTCAAATAAATAAGTAAATAAATAAATATGAGGGTGTCATGGTGGCGCAGTGGATAGCACGATCACCTTAAAACAAGAAGGTCGCTGGTTCGAGCCTTGTCTGGGTCTATTGTTATTTGTTTGTGGAGTTTGTATGATCTTCCTGTGTTTGTGTGGGTTTCCTTCGGGTGCTCCGATTTCCTCCAGTCCAAAGACATGCGCTATAGGTGAATTGGGTACGCTAAAATGTCCGTAGTGTGTGTGTGTGGGGGTGTGTGTGTGTGTGAATGAGTGTGTATGGATGTTTCCAAGTGATGGGTTGTGGCTGGGAGGGCATCCGCTGCGTAAAACATATGCTGGATAAGTTGGCGGTTCATTCCGCTGTGGCGACCCCAAATTAACAAAGGGACTAAGCCAAAAAGAAAATGAATGAATGAATTAATAAAATATGATCTTAAAAAGTCAATGCATCATGAAATTTAATAAATTATTTACAGAAGCTTGTTACCACCATAGGATAAAGTAATAAATAGTCAGTTAATTTATATAATTTATATATTGCAATTCTTGTCTTGTCAATTCAAGATTACATGTTCATAACTCAAAATTCTAACTTAATTTCTAGTAGTTTTTACTAAATTTTTTGGTCACACTTTATTTTGACAGTGCGTTTGTTGAATTTAAGTTACATTGCAACTAATTATCATTAGATTATAAGTAGACTGTTAGGTTGGGGTTAGGGTTGGGGTTGGGGTTGGGGTTAGGGTTAGTTTAAGTTGACATGTAATGGCAAAGTTTCTTATAGTCAGTTAAATGTCTGTTGAAGGACTGCTAAATGTCAGTGTCAACAGATATTAAGCAGACAGTCTACTAATACTCAAATTGACCATCAAAATAAAGTGTTACCAATTTTTTTTCTCTGATTTAATTATTTTTTTACATATAAACTTGCAGTTTTGAGTAGAAAACATCAAAATTGTCTTTATCCTGTGGTAAAACCAAACTTTCATGTTGAATATGATGACTATACCACATATTATTCGTCACATCTGCATATATGTAAAATATATAAATCAAATGTTTGCATCAGTGGTGGAGAGAGTACTGAAAAATCTTACTCAAGTAAAAGAACCATTACTTGCCTAAAAAAGTAGTGCAAGTAGAGTAAAAGTTTCTATTGTAAATATTACTCAAAGTATGAATAAAATTAACCCTTTTAAAAGTACTCAAGAGTTGTGTTTACATGCAATTTGTACGTGTATATGTGTGAAAACTTAACATTCTGTAGTACATTAAGTTATTGTTTAAGGCCTTTTCAGTCATTCAGTCTCTTGGTTATTGTGTGTGATGATTTTGGACGTCTTCTTGGACACTTTTAATGCATCCAAATGGTTAGCTGCATTTATATAGCACCCATGTCTTGAGGTAGTTCAGTCAGATGCGATTTAGTTTCTATGTGCGATTTGATTGGATAGGAATCACATGACTTGGAATGACAGGAATTTGTTCTACTGTAGCCAATCCCATAGACAAGAAAAAAAATTAAGTAGCGACTGTAGGTTGAAGGAAAGTAGTGGAGTAAAAGTACCAATACAGCACTAAAAATGTACTAAAGGAAAAGTAAAAGTACACATTTTTAAAACTACTTAAATTAAATTACAATTCTTGAGAAAAACTACTTATTTACAGTAGTTTGAGTATTTGTAATTTGTTACTTTACTTCACTGGTTTGCATGTCTAAGATCAGACATTTTAATCTAAAATGTAACCTTTGAGATGACAGGGAAGGTGAATTTTTATATAGTACAAATTGTCTCAAAAGTTACAGTTAATCATATTGTATTGAATGATTAGATTAAGTTATAGCTGAAACAAAATATAATTAAACATTAAAATTGATTTCTAATTTCACAATGCATCATCAGCAATCATTATCAATGTAAATAATCATAATATTCAGATTGGTAATGATCAAAATGCTGTGCTTTTCTCAGAAATTATTGATATAGATAGCGATAAAACATTCAATAATATGCAAATAACTCCTCATATTGCCGTGTGATAGTATGCCATTGAGTATGAGCAGAGAGACGTACAGTAGCATTTGATAAAAGCCTATATCCCAGCAACCAGTACAAATGTGTGAGAAAAAACCCCACTGTTCATGGCCTGTCAGCTTGAATCGAGTCCACATCCAAAACTAATAGCCTCCTTTTCTCTCGAATAAGAAATGGTAGAGAGCAGAAAAGTAGCTCCTCTGTACTGAGATCAGTGGAGCACGGGTGACTGAAGGAGTCAATGGCATGAGTGTTTCTGCTTAATACCCCTTGAGTGTGTGTGTGTGTAGATGTGTTTCAGACCCAGATGGTTCATCAGTGTGACCTCAGTGGGTCAGTAAGCTCCGGAGAATGAAGGCGGCACAGCAGGACAGAAAATATTGCATTAAAGGATCATAGCAGCAGGAAAAGTCACCTTTCCAACTGGAAAACATGAGGAGACATTGAATAACACGCTCACTTTTTTTTACTCAAGCAAGAGTGCTGTCATACTGCATTTAATATACACAGATGGACCATTACAACCAGTTGCGGTTGAAGCAAATATTGTTGATCAACTCCCAACAAAACGATCATGAACTGAAAAATCTACATTGCCTTTGACATATCTGAGGTTGCTGTATATCAGAGGTTGCTGTATAACAACTTTGTTGCTAACCTTCTTCTTCTTCTTTGTTAACAGCTTATAATACAACCAAGCCCATCTGCCAAAACAACAGGTTCAGGAATGAGCCACTTTATTACACTGTAAAAAATGCAGGGTTCCACACAATTCATTCATGTTGTCCCAACACAAATCGGTTACTTTAACTTAACACTTTTAACAAATTTATGTCAATTGAACATAAAAAGATTAAGTTGTCCCAATAAAATCTCAAGAATTGTGTTGCTTCAGCTCATTTTAATTAAGTAGTTTGAACAAGTAAAAAATTTTTATTTTTTTGAGTGTATGTAATAATATGGCTAAACCCCACCTCTACAAAAGATAATCACCGCCCATTTTTACATCACTACTTGTTTAGCTCCACCTACTTATTTGCTCATGCAGACCTACGTAGATGCTGTGCAGGGAGAAAATACTGAGGATTTTTGGAAACTTAAAGACAATGCTGTTCTGAGTATGTTGAATCTAACTGTAATGTCGCACAACACACTTTTTTATTCTGTGGTCATTATTGATTTGTCTGTTAGAAGATCATTTGAATGTATACAGTATTTAAACGCCCACAAACTTGCAAACAAAGAGTCGCTATAATTTCTGGAGGAGATTCGCCATCAAGACCAAGTTGTGTATTACTTCAGAAGAGCAACACAATCAGACAATCGTTACCCAGAGGGTAATAATTTGTAGAACAGCCATAAATTAGGTTGGTGTCGTGATCTCGTTCCTTTCGAGTGCACATGAGCATTAGCTTGGGCAACCTGGAAATATGCTGATTTTGTTTGATTTGGTTGTTTAGAAATGAAACGGTTGTCATTTCATTTTATTAATGGTTCCAAATATGTAATGTAATCATAAGCCTGGCAAACAGTTTTGGAGAATTAGATTTTTCCCTATTCAGACAGAATGCCCAAACATACTGCCCAAGAGGCATTTCAAAGATAGCCGCCAAATGAAATGACTTGCTTTAAAGAGAATTTGCCAGGAATCATTTCATGTCTAAATGTACATTTCTGGCCTACGTTTTCTAGTTTTGAAAGCGTTTCTGGCAAGAATTTAGTATTGTAGTAAGCAAATAGTGCCTCAGTTATCATCACCAAAGCTCTCTCAATTTTGTTATACATGATTAAATCATTTTACTTTCTTAGAAGTCTGAAATCTATTTTACAAGGTGCCTTCATGCTCAAACATTGCTTAAACAAACCAAGAGGCAAATCTTTGAAACGTCTCTTGGGCAGTATGCTCGGGCATGCACCTAATCAATGCACCTAATCTACATTCTGCCAAAATGGTGGTTTCCAATGAAGGGTGTCAAAACCACAAAAAATAACCTATTACTTTTAAATGATGATGTTTTTGATGTAAAAGTGCTGATAACATTATAAGTGAACCTTAGAGCTTAGACATTAGAGCAGTACTAAATAATAAAGGCTGTTAAAGTTATGGGTAAACAACCAGTTCTTGTAATATATGTTTTGGATGTAGGAGAAATAAATACCTGAGTGAATCTGACAAGGTAGAAGTTGTTATGGCAAGATGACTGGATCAGAGTATGTCTGAAAAGGGAAAGCTTGTGTGCTGCGCCTAGTCAGCAATAGTGAGAATTTACCAATGGTGGTCTGTAAAGTGAGCACAAACCAGTGACAGGGTGTTGAGTACCCAAAGTTCATCAGTACATGAGGGCAATGAAAGCTATCCCATTTGGTCCAAGGCAGCAGGTCTAGTGTGGCACAAGTCACACTATATTTTGAGGATGGTTGAGTGTTTGATGGTTTGATGATTTTGATGAGTGGTACAGTATATTAGGCTGGATAGATCAAACAGAATGCATCCTCTGTCCACCATTGAAAGCACCTACAATACAATGAGCGTGAAACAGGACCTTTGAGAAGTTAAAAACAGCACCTCTAATGAGTCACATTTTTCTTTACATCACACAGATGGCCATGTAGTTACAGAACCATTGTGCACAGTAGGACAACACCAAGTCAAACTGGGGAGTGTGATGCTCTTGGGATTGCTCTGTTGGTTAACCTTGGATCTGGCCATTCATGTAAACAAAAATTTGACACATGCTACTTACATTGCCAGTGGTGTTCTCTAGTAGAAACCTCTAGCAATCTGCAACACTGAACAAAATGCTCAGGAATGGTTTAAAGAATAGGGTGGTGTGTTCTTCATGGAACTGCTGCTAAAAACATGGTGCCAGTAATCACAGGACACCTTCTGGGGTAGAATCCATGCATCTGCAAGTTTGCACTGCTTTGGCAGCCTGCAGAGGATCAACAGCATATAAGGCAGATGATTATAATGCCATAGAAGGGATTGTGATGCTCTGGGCAACTTCTTCTAGAAAACATTGGGTGTGGACATTCATGTGGATGTAAAATAATAATAATAATAATTGAAATGTTTCCTACATAAATATATTTGCAGTCCATATATATATATATATTTATGACAATGCTATTCCATGTTGGAAGTAGCATATTGCACATAATATTGCCCCAATCTCCAAACTTCTCATTTCTACAAAAAAAAAAGAAAAAAAAAAGAAAATCAATATTTCATAAAGCCTTGGATACCTTAATCACTTATACATTTGTTTTTATGTGTTGAAGTCATTATTAGTCATTACTTATTAATATAACTATCAAAATCCACCCACTTAATACACTAGGTTCTGACACTGCTGGATGGTATTGGTATAAAGCAAGGTAACTGGATATTAGACTAAAGATGCTTAAGGAATGTTCGAAGAACATTAGACTAACATTATTATAACATTATACCACACACAATCTTAATTTTCTTTTCTACGATTCAGGAGGTCAGGAGAGTAGCGTAAAGGTGGTTTCACAAGTCTTCACATTTTTTTATATACATTGCTCAGCAAAATGGACACCTCCAAATGGTGTTGAAAGTGTCACATACTATATAGGTATAATTCACCTAGAAATGTTATTTTTGTCTTAATGTATTGAGGTATTCGGCACAAAATCACACATGAGCTGGCGCACTGTTTGTTTACTACAGAGAGGACGTGTGCATGCCCGCCAATGATGTCTACTTTAGTGAACAGAACCTGCATAGGCTGTAAATAATAGACAATAAAGTCGTAAAGAACATTCAGTTTGTTGCACAGAGGGATTGTTTGCAATGTTTTTTTCCTCAAAATGACAGCAGCAATGACATAAGTGCTCTCGGCAGTGAAAGTGCAACCGAAAGCATCATTTAAATGATCATATCACATTTTAGAGTTATGATTACAACAAGCATTTGATGTTTTTTCTTTAATAACAAACACAGTGTTGTGCATGAAAATAAATGTTTAACAGTGGCAGTATAACTACTCTAGCCTACATAACGTTAAATGTAATGCAGGAGGAAATCTGATAACGACAGAGGTCTCATTTTACCAGTGAAAAAATTGGTCTAATAATGTTGTCAGTGACAAATGACAAGCATATGTCTCAAATATAATTATTCAACTTTAGAATTATGAATAGTTGTATTTTAATGTAATCACTTTACTGTGCATTAACAACCAGGGCATATTTAAAATCTGTTCAAGTCCACCGTTCCAAGTCTATACAAAATTTAGCATAGGCATAATATTATTGTTGCTGTTTTATCATATGTTTGAGCAATAATAATAATAGTAGCCTACTTAACCTCTATTTTACATCTACAGAATTGTGAGAAAATCATGATCTTGATTTTAAGCAAAAAAATCAAGCATTTTAGCCAGAATCAGCTCTAATTTCTATAAAGAAAACTTCCAGAAAATCCTGGAACCAACAATTGTTAATAGGGCTAACACTTTTGCAGAATACATATGAATGAATATTCATAAGATCACCTTGATGTATTGAACATTGGATGAGGAAAATATGATTAACTCATGATATTTCAGTATTAAAGTGATGAAAAATGAAACATCTGTCATCTCTTCCACACCCTCATGCCACTTCAAATCAGAATGCGCCTTTCTTCAGTGAAACACAGAAATTGACAGAAAATGGAATAAAACTGATTTACAGCTGTATATGTATCACACTGATATCACACACACACACGAGCAAGCTCACACTTCTGCAGAAATGCAAAAATCCATTTCACAAGTACAAAGCTGATGCTTCACTGCGACGCTTTGCATCCTCTAAGCTGTTGATAAAGCTGCACCTTACAGTCACCAAGCAAGTATTTTTATACTGATGAACTGCACAACTTCAATCCAATTCCAGTCCCTAACATGGAAATTGGTAAAAGTACTTCAGATATGTATAAAATGTGAGTTTCTTCCAGAGTGACAGAAGATTGTGCCTGAAACACACTTAGATAAGCCCTGAGGTAGTGTTATCATCGATCAGTTTATCACCTCTGCTCTTGAAGATCTAATTAAAATCTCTCAGCCATCTTAAAAGACTTGATTCTGATTGACGTTTAGTCATCTGTGAATATAAGTTAAACTTGCATTAAAACTGCAGAGCCATGAAGCAAAAAACATTCATTCGCAGTCTGAATAATCACGCTGTTACAATTTTCCATCAACCTGCGGGTGAACCATCATTAGCCGTACTGTTCATTATAATCACCAATGCCGTACACAGCAATTTCTGCCAAAAACTCTGAGCGAACGCAAGCAGCCTCCGTGATGGCAGAGTCGTTTCTCTACAGTCGAGTCTGGGAATGTAAACGCGACAGATAAGTCCAGGCATGCTTAATGTTGTTAGTACACAGCTCTGTAACTACCGGATTTCATTTCCTCCTGTTTCGCACCTCTTTTTCCTGGCTTTCTGTTTACCAACTAGGGCCAGATTCATTTGCATAGTAATGACAAGAGTGTATGCGTGCAAAGCAGCAACTTTAAAATGCGTTAATGGGCTCATATTTATTCATGGAATTCCAGGGACAGTCCAAACACATAAAAATGTGGGTACATATACCTTAAACTAATATATCGATTTACAAATGTGGTGTAGCAAATGCCAGGAAAGAAAAAAAGCAGGGTCACCCTATAGCCTATGTATTTTATGCCATACATTTATTGAAATTTGGATTCCTGAGCATGATTTGAGATTTTAAATACACTATTATTTTGGTCAAAATAATTTGCTACAGCAATCTAATGAGATATCTACAGAAATCATAAGAAAATTAAAAACATACATGATGTATTCAGCTGATTATTTTGATTTTACCAGTTATCAATGCTAAAATGTACTACAAAAAGCATTGTTAGCTTAGCAAAGCATCAAATATGACACTTTATAATAATAAATATATTTTCATTACAATATCTTTTTTGTAAACTGATATATTTTTTTACAACAGAAGGAGGCAAATTAAATGTTTATGTAATTATTACAGGGTGGCAAAGAGGCTCAGAGGTTAGCAGTTCCTGGCTGGGCCAGAAGGCATTCCTGTATGCGTGGAGACTGCATGTTCTCCCTGTGATCATGTGGGCTTCCAAAGACATGCAGTATAAGTGGATTGGGTAAACTAAATTGGCCATAATGTATGGGTGTGTGTGGCCATCGATGGATTGTTCTTGAATCATTTTGAATGAATCTTTTATATGACTCAAGAATGATGAGTTCTCTCAGGAAATGATTCATTCACTTGATTCGTTCATTTGGTAGAAGTATAGTTTCTTTTTAGAGTGTTCTATTGGATTTGAGTCGTTCGTTCATTACATTAAAGATAGAAAGCCAATATGCAGTCAGAGCCAGAAAAAAACATTTGATCCATTCATCTCTCGAGCATACCTGTCAATCCCATTTTTCCTGGGATTCCTCTGTATTTTACAATTCTATCCCTCTATTATCCTGTAAAGGTATTTTCTCCCATATTTTTAATCTTTCTATGAAGCGTGGCAATAAACATTAAAGAGCTGATCCTCCCTATACACAATCTATACCGCCGAACCACTAGGGCACACCCCTTGCTTATAAAAGTGAAACTGTGTTGTGCTCTTATTTTATTTAGGCATGAAAGCACGTTGAAATATATACAACAACGGCAGGATTCTCTTCCTTTCCCTTACAGGCACAGTCGCCCCTCCTATGCAATTCTCAAAACAGTCTGTTCATGTAATCAGATGCGCTCCATAGAGAGAAATAGACACTGTTTCACAAAAGGACACATGATTTGACGTGGAGCGAAAGTGTACACTCTGGTTTTTTGATGTGTGTTTAAACAGACGTATACACATAGTAATAATAATAATAATAATAATAATAATAATAATAATAATAATAATAATAATAATAATAATAATAA
>CAIGQZ010032649.1:11016971-11056144 GCA_903798205.1 Danio tinwini | reverse complement strand
ACATACATACATACATACATACATACATACATACATACATACATACAAACATACATACATACATACATACATACATACATACATACAGTACATGATGTACATACAGTACATGTCTGCCAGTTATATCATTGTTTGGGAAACACACCCCTGCTTGATAAGACCCTACTTTGAAATAGGAGCTAATTTAATTCCCAAAAGAAATTGGGCTCCTTTATAACATTGGGTGGTACAATAAAGCAGCCAGTATGTGAAAATAAACAACATTTGGTTAATTTTAACTGAATATGCCAGCCTGTTTCATATTACACAGACTGAATGTAGCAGTTTAAATAAAGAAACCCTGGCTGTGATCAGCGTCAACCTGGTCGGGATCACGTCCCACCGCAGGATGCATTTAACAGCCATGAGCATTCCGGTCATAGTTCCACAGGACGCCGCTCTTCTTGAGTTTGTGGCACTTCCCATCTTTGACACAGGGTCGTGGGAACCAGCTAGCATCAAACAGAGTGACCTTATTAGCCAGATTTTCTCTGCTCTCCAATGTCGCTAGCATAACGACCCTATCTCCCGCAGTCGTTGGCGTCACGTATCAGTGCCCAAGCACAACGAATCAAATGTGAACTTTCATTTGAGTACCGCTGCATGCGTATCTCTTTCGGCGGGACATTTCGTACGCTTGTTCATCGGAGTCTGTCTCGTGACATTTGGCTGAAATATCACAAAATGTCAGCGCCATGTTGGGTAGAGGAGGGAACAGGTGGAGCTCTCCATAAACCTGACACAAAGACTGCTCAAGGCATCTGGCTCACTCTCTAGTGTGAAACCATTGCATATGAGCTGTCACTATGATATGATGTTGTTCAGATTTGTTTAAACACAGCCGCCTCCTTAGATTACTCCAGCTCAGTTGTTTACTTTAGTTTGTGTTCCCACACAAATATATGCACACCAACACAAGCTTGCTTGCTTGGGTTTAATCAGCTTCTAAACTCTGTTGAGGTTTTGCGCTTGGGGCCATTGACATTTCCGTTCCTGTGAGTGACACACTGTCTGAATAGCTCTCAGGTTGGGGTGGCCGATAATTTATTTTTTCTCGTCAAAGCACTATGAATTGAACAAAGCCAGTAGTGCTGACACAACAAACTCAAACTGATGTCAATACAAGTATTTTAATTAAAGGTAAAAATTGTAGACAAAAAATTGTTAAAAACAAGTATATATATATCGGGGCAAAATGGCAGCTCAGTGGTCACCTCACAGCAAGAAGGATGTACTAGAAAGTCAGTTGGCATTTCTGTGTGGAGTTTGCATGTTCTCCCCGTGTTTGTGTGGGTTTCCTCCGGGTGCTCCAGTTTCCCCCACAGTCCAAAGACATGTGCTAGAGTTGAATTGAATAAACTAAATTGGCCGTAGTGTATGTGTGTGAATGAGTGTGTATAGATGTTTCCCAGTAATGGGTTGCAGCTGGAAGGGCATCTGCTGTGTAAAACATATGCTGGATAAGTTGGCAGTTCAATCCGCTGTGGCAACTCATGATGAATAAAGAGACTAGGCTGAAGAAAAATGAATGAATGAATAATTTATTTATTATATTATAAGACTAGAACAGTATTATATACTGTAGTTAGCTGTCTTTTGCACATACAGTACATTATTCCATTATCATAAAGATTTCGAAGAATGTTCAAATGTGATATGGTTCATGTCCTTTCCATCATTATAATGAGATAGTATACCCTTGATTTCCAGTTTGGTTTTATAGAAAACACAGAAACACAAAGGATGCTTTAACATGATGTGCATTTTATTGAAATGCGCAGAGCAGCATTAAAACAGAAACCTAAAGTGTATTTAGTATGATAAAATAGCATTACTCAAACCCCCTAGCTTTTTACAATTTTTGTTTTGTAATTTTTTGCGATAAAAATTACTGATTTTGTGGTGGTAATTCCCAGAAATTTGTAGACAGTTTTGCGATAAAAAAAATACATATAACTATAAAAAATGTAGATAAATAAAAAAAATAAATATATACATTATTTACCATATTAGAGAGCCTACTATGTTAGGTGTGAAATTTGACACAAGTAATGTCCTTCAATTTGGTCACGTTCAGCGGCCTTCATCAACCAATCTCCATCATTGTAAGCTGCTTGCTTTTCTGTCTGTCCCATTGCTCCGTTTGTTAGATGTTTGCTCAAACTTTATTTTGCAGTCTGAAGCTCGTCAAACGCACAAAACACCCAATTCGTACCACTATTATTTAAGCATTTTCACTGTCTTGTTCTGGACTTAAAGAAAAAAAAATCTTCAGTCTGAGATCATTTAACATTCACACGTCATATTTAGGACTGAACTTAAAGGGGGGAAAAATGTGTAAAATGTCAAAGACTTTGCAGGAATTCCTCCATCACACACACAAACTTTGTTCTGATGCAAGAAGATGCATTTCCAATGTCTGTACTGAACGACACGGCCAATGTAGCTGCTAGAAAATGCTAGGTATGTCTGAGATTTTACCGGCCTATCTTACAAGTTATAAAAATGTTTCTGGTTAATTTAGATGCCTTTGGTCTGTTGCATTCATATTTCAGTCAAACTGCTCCATACTTTATTTGGAAGTGCACCAAGACCTATAAAATGTGTAGTGTGAAATAAACCCCAAAACAAAACAAAACAAAACAAAAAAAAGTTACACACATGGCAATATTAGGTCAGTTTGTTTTAAAAGAGATTGGTACAATCTCTTTTGGAGATATACATAAATTATATATACTGTACACCATAAATGCTTAAGTTTAAGACCATATTTAAATAACATTTGAATAAAATTGTCAATTTATAAAATGCATACATTTTCTCAAGATAATGTAGGAAAAACATTATTTATAAATGTGATAAACTAGATATAGCATCAATTGTAGAATACTGAATTTTTCCAGATAATTAATTCTGTTATTATGATTGAGTATTGTCTGACTTGTATAATCTCCTGCTGTAATCAGATGTAATTTTTATTATTCAAGGTGTATTCTGACATTTGTTATTGTACTGTCTTTGCAATTGCATTAGACATAACCAACTTTGTATATATACACATGAAGACACAGAAGGTTGAAAATGGCATTATACAGAAATACAGAAAGTATGTGCAATGTACTAGTTTTATTTAGGCTAATATCTAGCACCTAAACTCTGGAACAGCCTTCCTAGCACAGTTCGGGAAGCAGACACACTCTGTCAGTTTAAAACTAGATAAGACACATCTCTTTGCATTAGCATACACATAAAACACAAATGCTGTTAAAATCCAAATCCTCTAAAAGATCTGCATTATTTAGGGCAACCGGAGCTGGGAACACTTCCTTTAAGACATTATCATTTGAACAGCATCTGCGCTTATGTTAGTCTTTTATTATTATTTCCATAATCCTGGACCAGGCCGCATCCTGAGCAGCTGCTGTGGTGGTTATGGAGAAGTGGAGAGCATGAGACTGATTCTTGTAAGACCCCAGTAACAGACAAGTCCTTGCATTGATCCTGAAGGCCCAGCCTGTACACCAGTCGATGACCTCTCCCACCTGCAGCTTCTCCACGATGGACGTCCAGCGTTCTCCAGCTTCCGGCACCAAGACTGCAGCTCTGCACAAGACGTTTGGCCATAGAAAAAATAGTCATGCCCAATTGAGCCTGGTTTCTCTCGAGGTGTTTTAATTTTTTACTTTTGCCAATTGGTGAAGTTTTTTTCCTCATCACTGTTGCCACTGGCTTGCATGGTTCGGGACCAGTGGAGCTGCGCATCGATGGATTTGCTCTTCAGTGTTTGAACAGTGAATATTAAACCACACTGAACTGAACTAAACTGAACTTCAACACTGAAAACTGAACTGACACTGTTTCAATTTACTATAATCTTCTATGTGAAGCTGCTTTGACACAATCTACATTGTAAAAGCGCTAATAGAAATAAAGATGAATTGAATTGAATAGACTAGTATAAAACAATAACCAATTTGAATTGAAAGCCTAAAACCACTACTTCTTGCTGCTAAGGTCATAGGTTTGAGTCTGTCACTTAAGGGATTATTTAAAAAAAAATAAAAAATGGCACTAAACATGCATGCTAAAGAGCATTAAAAGGCTTATTACTGAAAGAGCGTATAAATATTTGCCATCATCTCTGCTCTGTGACTGTCAGTCATCACATCATTTTTGTTTGGATATGTTCCCTCTCTCTCACTGTCTCTGCTCCAGCTCTTTGTTTGTCAGGAATTGAATTCAGTCCCATAAGCACATAATATAGGCAGTCTCTATCCTCTGGAAATGATTTTATAATGCAGTATCTGGTATTCTGACTTGTATCCCACGACTGCCTCAGTGCAAGCAATAAATAAAGGTTGTAGGGGTTGCTGATGTCAGGTTCATGAAACCCATAAACAATGGACAGCTAGAGATCAGTTTCATGAGGATACATAAACAGTTGGTTTTCTTGATCAAATATTCATAACCACGTATTGGTCCTCCTCATAAATATAGTACAATTTTATATGACTTAAAATTGCTGATGATTTCGTGTGCATGAAATGGAAAATAATAAAAGCATGATGCAATCATAATAATTTTTATAGACAGCCAATTAGATTTTAGAGGCCTCCTGCGTCACTAAATTAGTTACAAGGAAAAGGAAATTTCTTCACTATCTACTCACACTCAAGCAAGTGGTGTAAAGTAACAAATTACAGTAGTTTTTCGCAGAAATTGTAATTTATTCTTCCATTGAGTACATTTGTATTGCTGTATCTGTACTTTTACTCCACTACTTTCCTTCAACCTGCATTCACTACTTTTCTCTTGTCTATGGGGATTAGAAAAATCAGTCCTGTGATTCCTGTCCAATCAAATCGCACATAGAAAATAAATCGCATCTTATTGAACTACCTCAAGACATGGGCAAATTATAATTGCAGCAAACTGTTTGGAAGCATTAAATTTGTCCAAAAAAGGTGTTTTAAGAGCCCCTATTACACATTAAAAAGGGTCATATTTTGGTTTTATGGGTCTCCAACAACAGGCTGATATGCATGCAAGGTCAAAAAATACTTCCATGGTCTTATAATATGCATTTATTTTTACCTAATTATCTCAGCGACTCATTTGTTCCCAAACCTCTCCTTAGCGTGTAGCTAATCTGCGCTGATTGGACCGATGACAGCCTGTTGCGATTGGTCGACAGCGTTCAGCGCGAGCAATGTTGTACCAACATTGGCATAGGATCCGATCGCAGCTGACGCCTGAAACACGCTTCATATTAAGCTTACTAACACCACAGTAAACAGTACCTGGTTCTTAACAGTGTTATTCAGACACCTCAGCGCCGAAAGCAGTGCAGTTAAACACCAACATACTGCTCTATTCTTAACTATTATACACATTCAGTATTAATCCACACAGCAGCAAAAGCTGAACTATTCTGAACCTTGACCGCTGCACTTGTGTAGGATCAACTAAAGGTGGCCATAGCAACGACAAATGACAGTGGAACAAGCTCACAAATGCATTTAAATCCGTAAACAAAGCAGCACGTGTCGCGTTTTCAATGTGGCATTAGACGCGATACGAGAATATAAAGAGTTAACCTAATACAGTACAAGCGGTTACAAGTAACAAAACATGTAGACCATTTCTATTTGCAATCATTGCTGTGGCACCTCTTGCGTGAAGTGTTATATGTACTCAGGGCTTACCTGTACTCTGCTTTGCCCAACGATCACATCCCCAGCCGGGGGGTTTGTAGCACTCACCAGCGCTCCTCCTCTGTCAAGCTATCTCTGTGGGCTCCCATCGCGCTCACCCTGAGCCTTCGTAAGCCTTTCCAGTGCTGCGCACCAGCCCGAAACCCTATGCCTAATAAACTGCTTATTTTGCCCGCACCCCTGTTGTGTTGTCTGTCCATTACAAAATGGAGGAAATAACTAATCCATGAGCTGTGTTCCTGTCCAGCTCTGTCAAAGTCTCATACATCAGTAGTCTTTTCTGATTCTTCCTTTAACAAACTGCTAACAAATCGCCTATTGTAAGTGTGCAGATTTCTGAACCAATCCTTTCCCTCACACTTCCAATAATATCCAGATTAGCACAGCGTTTTTATGACTCATAACTTCAGGATCTGTTTGTCTTTGCTGCTGTGTTAGTGGGCGGGGCCGCAGGTTTAAATTTAGCTGGGTCTGCGCGCAACCATTATATTTCGTATCCACGTCACGCCGAAACGGTTAAAGACTCATTATCAAGATGATTCATTGAAACCTTTTTAGATAAATCAATAGTTTTAAAAACTGTCCACTTTCAGATTTAAGCTTTAGCTGGATATTCCACTTCAATTAGAGCTGTGTTACACACTGCATGGAAGGTCATTTTCAAAAACAGATAATAGGGGCTCTTTAAAATCTTTACACACATTGACCCAGAGACTGTTTAAATTCATGTCACTGATGAGATGACAAATGTTTACTTTATGTTGACCTAAATGGCCTTAACACCCAGCAGTGGCAGATTTAACTTTTGCCCCCGAGACCACACCCACAAACAATCCCAATTCCCCCACTTGTTACTGTTGCATTTTGTTTGGAAATAAAATTCAGGTTGATGTCAGAACCCAATGTCAGGCCAACGTCAATGTCCAACGTCCAACCTAAAATTAACCAAACATCAATGTCTAATGATGTTACAGCTTGACGTTGTGTGGATATTACCGCAATGGCATCTATCGGATGTTGGATTTTGGTTGCCATACCTGACGAATAAATGTCAGTATTTGATGTCAATATGACGTTGGTTTAAAATGTTGGCTCAATGCTGGATTTTGGTCACTTTCTAACACAACCTAAAATCAACCAAATGTCATTGGCATTTGACGTCGTTATTGGACATCAAAATAATGTTGTCCTCAGACGCTGGCTAGACGTTGAATTTTGGTCACCTCATGTCACCACCTAAATCTAAGCTAATATTAAAGTCTTATGACGTTGTGTGCCTTCTGGACAATAGCTAAATGCACTACAGAATGTTATGTTTACACATGTACACAAATTACATGTAAATGCATCAGGTTTTCACAGCATAATACTCAATACACACTACTCTTGAGTATTTTTAAAAGGTCTACGTATTACTCATATTTTGAGCAATATTTAAAACAGATAGGTTTACTTAACTTGCACTACATTTTAGGCAAGTAATGGTACTTTTAATTGAGTGTGATTTTTCAGTACTCTTTCCACCACTGCAATCAAGTGATTCTAAACTTTTATAAATGCCTTTCTTCTGTTGAACACAAAACTAAGTATTCTAGTATAATAATAGTAGAAAAAAAATCCCATCAACGGTTGCTGCTCTCAATTTTTTTTTATTATATCTTCTTTCGTGTTCAACAGAAGGAGAAAAAAAAACAGGTTTGGACCAATTGGAGGTGAAGTAAATGATGATGAGTTTTTTATAATAATTTAATTATATTTAAATTCATTTTAATTTTTGTCATTCATTCTAGCACATCATGAAGCATTTTAAACATGAACTATTCGCTGTCAGATCAATTATTTTTAAAAGCATTTCTGGATACGTCAACTTTCCTTTAAAGCCTCTTTCTGTAATTCCATATTTTCCTTTTAAGCAGTTTTAAAGTGTCCCTCTGTAAGAGAAACAGACTGCTTGCTGAAGCTGCAGAAGTAAGAAAGGTTTAAAATATTTTTTTTGATCAGCTCTGTGTGCTCTGTTACTATCTTGGAGGATTTCCAGAAAGTTTAATATTGGCTCATACATTTGCTGCTTCTCTTTATCTGAAAAAGAAAAAAAAAAACTCTCGGATTGCTGTGTGAACTGTTCTCTGACAGTATACACTACTGTAATGAAAGCAACTAAATAGGAAAACAAACTTTGATAGTGACAATGTTCTGAAGCTAAAGCTAAATCTGTGCAATTAACACTTTATATAAGACTGACAATTATTTTCAAGTAGAACAATTTATAGCATATACAGTATCAGTGTTAATATACCAGTACTTTCACAGCACAGATGTAAAAAAAACAAAAAAAAAAAACATCCAAATGCTTTTAAGAAGATCTGTTATTGCATTGTTTATATTGCATTCTTACCCAGCATAACTGAGGTCATTTCACTGGGGAAATAAGATATTGACATAAACAGAAGATATTGACATAAACAGAAGTCAGCTGCTTGGGAGGGCAACACCGATAACTGTGATTTCAATAATTTACAATGCATAATTGATAAGACAATTTGCTCTCTCTTTACTCGCACAAGAGTTAATAATTCATATAATTCTGAGGAATAAATTATACAAAAATGTTTTAAAATCCACAAGGATCCTGCCTTGTTGGAACTATTGAACTCTAAATTGTGTTTTATTATCATTTCACAAACGTCATTGACTTCAAGTTGGAAAGATTACCGAAAATAAATTCACTGGGCAAATAAGTATAGCCTTTCCTGAACTCATGCTGTGGCATAGCCCATCTAATATCCTGAAAAAAAAAAAAAGCTACAGCTCCATGGTAGCTCATGACAAACTTCTGAAATTAAATGCAATGCACCTTCGCTGTTTGTAGCGCATTAAAACTTTTTTTTTCAAGCTTTCATATTCAAAATAAAGAGTTTAGATGCACAAACCTCTAAGTACAAACTTCTATTGAAAATGAACATTATTCTCACCCTCCTTTGTTTATGCTGAGTTATTTCACTTTGAAGATCATGAAAAATTAATCTTTACCATAAAAGTGAAATTACTGAACCTACACACAAGAGCCTGATAGAAATGCTAAATTTAGAAGAAAATTTCAGATGGCATTTAGAGTTTTTTACATCTGAATGTATAGTCTGTCTGAAGCGATAAAAATTACAGTATATAATATACAATGATATATGTATATAATACTGTATTTTATACAGTATATAATATACAATGATATACAGACATACAGCAATACACTCAGCCAGCATAGCTTTCTTCCTCTAGGAGTACTGTATGAATATATTTAAACTCATAAATTCTGACCAATCAAAAAGCAGTTTAGGGAATATGTTTAATGACATATCTGTGCCAACGAATGATGTTTACAGTATGTTGTAACATGACTGCATTTTGGATATTTTCAATGGAATATGAATGTACCCTAACAATGTAAATGGCCAGAATGTGTTCGAATATATTTAACATTTTTATTTTTAGAAATGCTTCACATTGTTTGATTTATCCACATTAGATAAGTACAATACTTTAGGGGAAATTATTGTTGTTTTATTTATCAAGAAAAAAAACTAAAATAAACAAAAAACAACAACAAAATTCATTCATTCATTTTGTTTTCGGCTTAGTCCCTTTATTACAGTTTTTTTCTGAATGCTTAAGCACATTTTTTGTAACTATTGGCTATTTTTGCAAAACTCTACACACCAATAAGAAAACCCTTCACCAAATCTGCGAAACATTTTAGTTCTCTTGCAAAAGCTAATAAACTTTGCTTTACTCTTCAAACCTTTGCAAAAATGGTATTTTTGTATCAAACATTTAACACAAGCCATCACATTAATAAGCACACAATGCTCCAACTACACACTGATGGAATAAATAAAAACTACATCTAGCTTTTGCTTTGAAAACAGCTCCTCAACTGATTGTCTTTAAAAAGGAGTTTGCCATCTATGTAGAAGCTCTAAAAATAATGAAGAGGGAGAAGACTAAACAATTGTATGATTTGTTTTCAAGAATATGGTTTTATTTAACCCCTTACAGAGTTTCTGTTTGATGTCTGCACGGTATGTTGTTCTTTTTTGGTTAAGTTATATATTTTTTAGCTGTTTTTTTTTGTTGTTTTTTTCCTCATAGTTCTGTAAACATACAGGGATGCAAACTTCAAGTACTGGTGTTTATTTACACACATCAAAACAAGCAAGTGTTTTTTCAAATCAAAACACAAAATAGTAATTTCACTGAGAAAAAAAAAAATTATAATTTGGACTACATCGCGTTGTCTCTCTGGGTCCAGCCACAAAATTTCATCTACACCACAAGGTCCTCTAGTCCAAGGCACCGGGGAAAGTATCTGATTGCAAAGTGAACTAATTATCTAAATCAGTTTTCACATGTGACAGTGTACCAGACAGTTGGCAACATAGTGTAAATAATAGCCAGACATGTGTATAATTTTGCTATGAGTGTGTTGATCATTTGGAAATTCAGTGTAAAGCAGTGAGTTGTGTTTACAGTTCTGCAAAAAGAGTGCTGTGCAATGGATTGTACCTACAATTTTGAAAAGTGTGTGTTACAAAATTGCAAACTAAGTGCAAAGCAGTGTTTGTGCTTTTAATTTTACAAACTCAGTGAGTGGTTTTGCTTTAAGAATTATTTGTTTTTTAAATTATGCTATAAGAATCTCGGTTAGAATTTAAGCATTCAGAAAAAAACTGTAATCAGGGGTTGCCACAGCAGAATATTTACAACTTATCCAGCCTATGTTTTAAGCAGCGAATGCCCTTCCAGCTGCAACCAAACACTGAGAAACACCCATACACTCTTACATTCACACACATACACTACTGACAATTTAGTTTATTTAATCTACTTATATCGCATGTCTTTGGACTGTGCGGGAAACCAGAGCACCCAGAGGAAACCTACGCAAGCACGGGAGAACATGCAAACTCCACACATAAATGCTAACTGACCCAGCCAGGGCTCGAACCAGCAACCTTCTTGCTGTGAGGCAATTGTGCTACCCACTGCGCCACTGTGCTGCCCAACAAGAAAATTATATATATACTGTATGTTTATAAGCAATTAATGTTGTGTTCTACACAGAATGATAATAAGCCACCATACGTTTTGCAGGTATTTATAGAGGAAATTATCATTGCTTGGCATGAATAGTGAAGGACCACCTAAAAATCTTTAAAGTTCTGCTATAAAAGAAACCCACCCATCTTGAGTGGCCTGAGGGCAACCCAGGTTTATTCTGAAAACGTACGTCTATATACATTTCTGGAGACCTCCAAATACGTCCCAGGAGCTACGTTTTTTTGTTTTCATAAATACACCAGAGGCCACTTTGTAAGTTTTTTTGAGATCTCAAATTTCTTCCGTGAGTGCCCTTCGCGCCTACTGTTCTTGCGTAAACCCATTAGAGGCCGCTGTCTGACTGTTTGACTGACTGAATGACTGACTGACTGACTGACCGATTAACTGATACACCCACCCACTTCTTTAAACCCAACCAACAATTTTCAAAAGCAATCCAGAAAAAGAAAAGCCCTCATCTGATTTTTACCAGGCTTTCCGATTTTACCACAATTCTCACCCAGTTATTTACTTGTTTATTTTATTTTTTGGATTCTGCTTTTGTCTTACCCGTTTTTCTGGAATCGTTTTTCACCAGACTCAAATCCCGTCATCATGGTCAACTCCTCTCTGCGTGTCAAGTCCACCAATGTACATGGCGAGCTAACAGGACAAACTGGTAACAGCTAAAAAGCCATCCATACTGAGGTAAGCGGTCAGTTGGTAAGCACTAAAAGGAACGGCGTCATACTGCCCTGTAGCGTTGCCTTGGACTAGAGGACACTGCATGTGATGTAGATGAAATTTTGTGGCTGGACCCAGAGAGGCGACACAATATAGTCTGATTTATTTATTTTTCTCAGTCAAATTACTATTTTGTGTTTTGACTTGGAAAAACACTTGTTTGTTTTGATGTGTGTAAATAAACACCAGTACTTGAAGTTTGCATCCCTGTATGTTTACAGAACTATGAGAAAGGTATGACCTCAAACTGACATAGCCTACAATAGCTTGTGCTCAGTGAAGGCAAAAGCCAGGTTTTTTTTTTTTTTGCTTTTCAAAAACAACAATTTAGGCCAAACTCAATCCAAACATGATCTTGCACACACTGACTAAGATATGTCAGATATACAGTGAATCAAATATAAAGCCATAAAATTACACAAAAAAACAAAACAAAACAAACAAACACGCATACAAATAAACCAACGAACAACAAAAAAATTAAAATAATAAAATAACAAAAAAAAAATAACAACATACCATGCAGACATCAAACAGAAACTCTGTAAGGGGTTAAATAAAACCATTCTTAAAACAAATCATACAATTGTTTAGTCTTCTCACTCTTCATTATTTTTTAAAGCCTTTACATAGGTGGCAAACTCCATTTTAAAGACAATCAGTTGAGGAGCTGTTTTCAAAGCAAAAGCCAGATTATGCGCTCATTATTGTGATGGCTTGTGTTAAATGTTTGATACAAAAATGCCATTTTTTATGAAGGCTTTAAAGAGTAAAGCAAAGTTTTTTAGCTTTTGCAAGAGAACAAAAATGTTTTTCAGATTTGGTGAAGGGTTTTCTTATTGGTGTGTAGAGTTTTGCAAAAATAGCCAACAGTTACAAAAAATATGCTTAAGCATTCAAAAAAAAATTATAACATTTTAAATTCAGCCAATTAAATTCAGATGAGGTCTTTTACATAGATATACCTCCATAAATTAGTAAAATACAGACACACTCCACTTTCACAGCATTACAGAGGCCCTGCATAACAGAAAAGATCCAGAATGAAGCTGACTTATATGTCTAGATTAAACACTTTTGCTTAAATGCAAGAGAAATGTCCTATCAACATCCATCCTTGTCATCCAGTAAAAGCTGTCTGCTCTACAGATCAGAGCGTAGAAAGACATTCTAAACACTGACTTTCAAGCACATACTCGCTCTGACCTTCTGTTCGCTTCAGACTTGGCCATTTCCCCAGGCTTTTATATATAGCTCCCAGGAGTACACTTGTTGCTCTGGCTTCTCTGGTTCAACCTGAGGGTCAAGGAAAGGAGACACCAGTTCAACCTGGATCTCTGCCCAAAACCGCACTATACCCTTTTCTCTATGAAAGCAGCTCCAACATGCCACATGATCACCTTTATAATCTCTGCAGGTCAAAAGAAGTTCACTTCATTCTGAGACTCTGAGCTACTCTTTGACAGATAGTGCCACCAGGTCTAATTGAGGACTAAAATACTTTTATCTTTTATTTTTTTTGTATAAAGAATCAAAAACATGTTTGATCAGAATGGAAGGCATCCAACTTAAAAGGCTTTTTATTGGAGAAGGTGAGCAGCAACCTAAATAGATCTGAGGGACGAAGAATTTTTTATTTTTTGTTGAGAAAAAACAAAAAGAAGTGCATCAATTGAGATGAGGACAAAGTATCAAATGACATTGGTATTAAAAGTGATGGCTCTTTTTAAATATCAAAGAAATCATCGTGTTACAGTTTGTTGCATAAAAGCAGATCCAGTTGCAGCAATGAACAAAACAAAGGTGTTTGTTGACAGAATTAATGCACAAGTAGACAGACAAGGGGATGACAAGATCTAAGCTGTAGTGGACAAAACCAGCGCTAGATACTGGGAGCGTAAACACAAGATTGGCAGGCCAGGGAAGTCAGGACACAGGACGGGACTGGAAAAGTATAGCGATAGTTAGAAAGAGGACTAGACTAGTTAGAAAAAGGGCTTTACTGACTCGGTCAATACGGATAAAGTTAGAAAAAGGACTAGACCAAAGTCCCTTTAAGACAAGTCATTTCATTCGGCGGCCATCTTTTAAATGGGCAGTATACTCAGGCATTCTGTCTGAGAGGGGAAACCTCAACTTCTCCAAAACCGTTTGGCAAGATTACGATTACATTACATATTTGGAATCACCAATCAAATTAAACAGGAACTGTCTCATAAGTTTAGTTTCTAAACATTCAAATCAAAAATCGGGATATTTTTAGGTTTTCATCAATTGTCAGTCTTTAACGATCAATGATTGGCTCCTATACTAGTAGGCGGGGCTTCCTTTATCATATTAACCTTTATACTTTTCCCCTTTTAAAACTATACGAGTGACATATCTTGTGTATTCTATGGTCATTGACTAGACTGACTTGGTCAATACAGATAAAGTTAGAAAGAGGACTAGACTGACTTGGTCAATATGAAAAAAAAAACCCTGAAAACTAAAATAAATACTCTAGAATACACTATAATCTATAATCTAGAATCAGATTTGCATAATCACTTTTTCAGTAAAAAAATAATTTTCTCACTTCTTCTTTCTTGTTATTCTTTTTCTTTTTTCCCCTCTTCCAGACCAAAGTGTTTAATAGTGTTTATCTTGCTTCAGAGCTGGGCAGACCATCTGTGCATTGCCAAAAGATCAATATTTTTATTCTTTGTTTTTATGGCTATATCTTTGTGTTTAAATGGACGCGGGTTAACCAGTAATAAGAAGCTCTGTAAAAATCTGTTATGACAGCAACCATTTTGTATCACTGTTTTTTTATTATTTGTTTCACATGTTACTTGTTATACTATACAAAATTTAACTTGATGTTTTAAGTCAGGTTAATGTAACTAAGGTTAAGGTAACTTTTTTAAATACATTAATTTTAATTTTGTTCATAAAGGGACTTGAAAATGTTATTTTCACATTCCAGGTATTTAATCTAAATTATAATGTGCTAAATAAAAACCAGCAAACAATGACGCATCAGTTCATCATGCATATTCATGAGGCTGCATGTCTGTATAAAATGAATATTATTTTAAATATTAAATACAATTCATTCATTTTCTATTCAGCTTAGCCCCTTTATTAATCTGGGGTCCCCACAGCGGAATGAACCACCAACATATCCATCATTTGTTTTATGCAGCGGATTGTTATGTCCAGCTGCAACCCATCTCTGGGAAACATCCATGCACACACATTCACACTCATACACCACGAACAATTTAGCTTACCCAATTGACCTGTACCGCATGTCTTTGGACTGTGGGGGAAACCGGAGCACCCGGAGGAAACCCACGCAAACACAGGGAGAACATGCAAACTCCACACAGAAACATCAACTGACCCAGCCGAGGCTCGAACCCACAACCTTCTTGCTGTGAGGCGACAGCACTTTCTATTGCGCCACTGTGTTGCCAATACAATTCATATTAAATAATAAATATATTATATTATTAAATAACTCTTAAGCATATTGTTTTCCTGACAGACACTATACTGTCTGTGAGATTTTGTGCAGTGAGTTTGGCTCACAGATCAAAGTGAGTGGGTGTTCTTGCCTTTATATCTGCAAAACTTTGTTAATAAAAGCTGATGCATCTCTTGCTGTTGTTTGAGCTGGAAAGCTACTGGCAGGTTTGAATTTACTGCTTTTAATGGATATAATTCATCAATTATTTTGAAGATTAATTTATATTTGTATTTATCAATCTTATCAAAAACCTCTTTTTTGCCCATTCATGCCCATAACACTTTTAGGCCTATAACTATGCTATATAAGGGCTTTCCAACTAGCCTTTATCCTTATATTTACATGTTCAATGCAGATAAACCATTAAATAGTGAACTTATAGTGGCCTATTTATTAAGTTAGGATAATTTATTAGGACCAAAAACATGTTTACCTCGTGCTGCCTTGAAATGACACAATGTGGAGAAATGCTGCCATTATGAGTGGGTCATGCTGGTCTCTGGAAGGATGTTAGAGTTTGATTCCTTGAAACGTTTTTTTTGTGATAGTCTTTGTGCCTTTCAGCTTAGCCATTGTGTCCTTGAGAGAGGCACTTAACCTCTAGTTGTTCCACTGCAATTGTGTGTAATATACAGTAAGTGCACAAGTCCCTCTGAATGAAAAAGTTTTCAAAATGACTAAAAAGGAGACAAATGTAACAGGAAAAGATACAGTAAGATCTTTTTAATGATGACGTCAGTTCATTCTATACATTTTTGGGTAACATTTCAACTGAAGGTTTTATGTTGTTTTATGCATAAAAACAATAAAGATGTTTCTTTTCAAAATGAATAATAAAATATATACTTACGTTTATTTATTGGTATATTTGTACTGCTGTATATTTAGCAGTGCATATACTTTAGATTAGTCAGTACTAAAGGCAAAGCTGGAACTAATGAGAAAAAAATAGCAACACAGTTCAAAAATTGGTACACCCTAATGAATATATTAGGGGACATTTTAATAAACATAAAAAATATCTAATGAAATTTTGTAGTTTGTAATTTTTATACTCATTTGAATGTAAACATACTGTCTTTCTATTCCTAAAGATGTTAGATTACAAAACTCTAGCTTTAATGGATATAAATGTTTAATAAAACCGGCCACTTTATTATGTACACCTTTTCAACTGCTCGTTAACACACATTTCTAATCAGCCATGGATATAAATGTTTAATAAAACTTTGTTTGATTATTAGCTATAAAAATAGGATAAAAATATTTATTTTCAAAAGGGGGTGTTTATGCTGAATACTACATATATATATAGTATATATATATAGCTTTGCAACTGCATGTAAACTGTTTTGAAAGTATTAAAGGGCACCTATTTTACCCCTTTTTCAATATTTAAGATAAGTCTTTGGTGTGTCAGCTCCAATCACCAATCAGATTATTTATTACACTTTTGAGAATATTGGAATTTTCTGCTCTAAACAAATTGTAGCTGTTTTTGTAGCCTGTGCCTTTAATGCTAGTTCTCCCCACCCTCCTGAAGATAGATACCAAAAAAATCCCGCAACTGCAATAACTACAGCAATCGCGTAGTTGTAGGTGTTGTAGTGGTGTCCCATTTTTTAGGGGTAAATTTTGAAGCCCTTCCCCTTTACACTCTGTTTCAAGGGCTAAGGGGAAGTGGTAGGGGAACAAAAATAGCATTGGGATTGAGCCTTTATTGTCTTTATATCACCCCAATATGACTGTGGACACACTGTACCTACGCACAGTTCTGTCCAAACAGCTTCCAAAAGATGATTTTCATCTTAGGTGCTCTTTAAGGTCTTTGCACACTAAATCTGAACTTTTTGTGTGCATTTTCATTTCATTTCATTACACACACACACACACACACACACACACACACACACACACACACACACACACACACACACACACACACACACACACACACATATTGTACCTTTCCGAAAGATACAAATTTGTACCTAAAAGGTCCATATTAATACCCCAAGGGTACATATTGGTACCTAAAAAGTACAAAAGTGTTCCTCTTAAAATTTTTAGGTACTAATATACACTTTTGAGGTACCAATATGGGCCATTTACAAATGTGTACCTTTTGAAAAGGTACCACCCCAGTGACAGCTCGCGTACCTTTATTTCTGAGAGTGTAGAATAATGGGAGAGTTCTGCTAAAATCTTCCACAGTCTGTCTTTATATTCTACACTTTTTGTCATAAAGTGTTCTATACTGCAAACAATTCTGACTTTTTACACTCTTATGGTTAGCAGAATAAGTTGACATGGTGGGAGACCATTAATATTTTTTAAGAAACTGTAATTACTAACTTCAAATGACACCAAAAACAAATCAATATTTGATACCTCATAAATGATGCTACACAAAAAGTGCAACATTTTGGCACTTTTTAACAGCAGATGCCCTTACTTTCTGCTCTCAGAAATAAATGCATGCTTATGTATACATGCAAAGGCAACAGTGTTTTCTGTCAGCTTTAATGTTTAAAATGAGAAGATCTAAAAATGTACATGGAGCTTGCTGTTTCAGCTATAAACGATGCTGCTGAAAAACACAATAAAGGATACTGTAATCGAAATTGAGGTGGTGGGTCACATTAAATTATGGAAAGCTATAACACCAAAATGCTTCAACTTGACAAAATGTGTCATCTCTTGTGACCGTTTGTCTTCGGATTCCTTCCAAACCCCTTTTCTTTATTTCGTCACAGTCAAAATTACTTTCACAGGAGCACACAATGGGGACACATTAGTGCTCAATAAACAAACCCATGTTACGTGGCTTCAAATTGAGCAAGAAAGCAAGCAAAAGAAAATGATATGCATTTTGACTGCAATCTTTATGATTTTGCACAATGCAGTGAACGAAGAATACCTTGTTTTGATACACTTTCTCACACATATCATAATGATCATGAGTTTTGATAAGTTTCTCAGATGAATTAGATTCTTGATCAGACCCTCCTATGTTAGTTATTTAACACTTAGTGAGCTGTCTAGTAATGAAACAAAGCATCTTGATTTCTGTAATGTATGCAAACATTCATTTTACATTAATTATTAATTGAAAAAATCTTTCACCGATAGGATTCCGCTATGAATGCCTTGTTTCAGTTGTTGTCACATGCATAATTTCATCTGGTGTGTGAACTTTCAGAGTACGTTATGGGTATTCTCTAGCTATTGAGTGTACATTAGTTATTGTGGTATTGACTGAGTGCACTTCAAAAAGTCCACTATGTTTTTGGACACCGCTACAAATGACTGCTCCCTCAAACAGTGCACTATTTACAATGCCTATAGAAAATCATAATACCCTGTGAAAATCTATACCTTTGATCACACCCTGCTTTCAAAAGACCTTAAGGATAAAGTTGTAGAAAGGTACAGGTTGGGTAAAGGCTACAAAAACATTTCAAAGGCTGGAGAAGTTATTTGAAATATGATTTGATTTCAGGCAGTATGACAAATAAAGTAATTATTTTAAAGGGGTATGGTGATTTTCTATAGCCACTGTTTGTATAGAGGCAATATGAGTATTTGTATGCATTCCACCACATGAGCATTGAAAGTGGAAGTGAAGCAGTCAGTCACGTTATTTTGTAAATTGGTTTCCACTTAAATGAAAATATATTAAACAAACTCAACTATTGTAACCATTTTGAAGACAACAGCATGTTTTACTATAGCTTTTAGAACAAGGGTGCCATTATCTTGGAATATCGATGTGTTTGACGTCACAGGGTTGGTTCCGTTCCCTCAGCTGAACAGATACAATGGAAGTAATGGACTGAACACAAAGACTGCAAAGCCTAATGTAACCCAATGCGTGAAGCTGTGGACACGCATCGCAGAGCTGGTGCAATACAAGCATCACATGTGTGTTTAATACTGTATATACAAAAATATTTATACGTTTTTCTATTTTTTTTGTAATACCTTTTGTTTGATGCACTGTGGTCCACTCTTTCACATTGGTGCAGCCTTACAAGGGAATTTATATTCAGAATAATGTAATGATTAAAGCACATGACTTAACACTTCACTGTAAAAAATCCAACTTAAAAAATGATTAACTCAGTTTAAAATTTTAAGTTAGGTGGACATATTTTTGAGCTCAGAGTTGAATTTACTCATAAAAATGATTTACCTGCATGTTTGGAACTGGTTGTTCAATGAAAGTAAAAAATTCAGTTGAGGAGACTTTGAATTTTGATTTCTTCACTTGAGCCTTTATTACTGTAAAGAATAAACAGTTAAGTTAACTTACATTTTTAAGGCAACCGGCTGCAAAGTTTGAGTTTATTAAGCTTCTGTTGTTGAAGTTGTGCCAAATTATTCCGTAAAGTATACTTGACTTAGACCAGCCTTTTCAGTCAACTTAAATTTTTTTTGGCACAAATTCAACCACTGAAGCTTAGTAAACCCAAAATTTATTTGCAGCCAGTTACTTTAAAATATTAAGTTAACTCAACTTTTTATTATTTTAAAGTGTACTAAGTCACACCTTTGTGGATTATATAGACATATTCCCTTTTCAAGTCGATCAACTTGATCTCAACATGTATGAATGACATAAAAACCTGCCATGTGAAAAACCGTGCCAATCTTATTTTGGTTAGAACATGAAAAGAGGTGAGCAGCTGTAGTAGTGAAAAGTTAAAGTACCCACCCCCATTACATTAACACTGGCCCTTGTTGAAACCATGGTTGAAACTCAGTCAGGCAGTCAGGCAGTGTAATACAGAGAGTTAACCAAAGTGCATCAAACAACCGGTAATTGAAAGGGATTTTAAAAAAAAGAAAAATAGAATAAATATATTTTAATACGTTAGACACACATCTGATGCTTGTATTTGCAGCTGCTCCACGTCCACAGTTTCACATATGAAGTTAAATTAGGCTTTGAAGCCTCTGTGTTCAGTCCATTACTTCCATTGTATCTGTTCAGCTGAGGGAACGGAACCTGTCACAATCACCAGCGATCCAGGCTTGTAGATCGCTGGGAACCATTACCTTCTATCATGTGAGGAACACTGACAGCGGAGTGCAGATCCAAATTCAGGGTTTATTAGAAGAATAGTCAGGCAAGCAACGGTCAACACAGGGACAAACAGATGTATACAAGAAATATAGAGTCATGGTCAGTAAACAGGCGGATGGTCAAAAGGCAGGCAGCAGACAGGAATAAACAATACAACAAAGCAGGCAAGGAAGTGGAAGCAAGGCAAACGCATAGTAATGCTCACAAATAAACAGACTCAGCATTGGTGTGTGTCTTGGCTGCTTTTAAAGTCCAGGTAATCTGTTCTGAACACCTTCAGCTGTGTGTTAGCAATCAGCAGAAAACTGGAACAGGTGTGAGTGTGAGGTGCATGACAGGATTTGTAGTCCATATGGTGACAGATTTGTAATCTTGAGTGAAAGTGAATGGTTCCTAGCAATCTACAAGCCTGGATCTCTGGTGATTGTGACAGAACTGACCATGTGACATCAGACACAGCGATATTCCAAGACGGTAGTGCCCTAAATGTAAAAACTATAGTAAATCATCAAATTTTCTTCGAACTGGTTACATTAATCTGGTTACATTAACTGGTCTACTTGTCATCAGACTGGTGCAAATGCATCATGATTCCAGGTCTAAAAGTTACGAAGTTGCTTAGACTAAAAAAGAGTGTTTAAAGAGGGCCATAAAAATAAACTTTTACCATTTATATTCTTATTATTAAAGTGCAGATTTTTTAATGTCACATGCAGTACTTCATTAAAAAAAACAAACATTAAAAAAGTGTGAACCAATGAACATCTTAATAGCAATCATCAACCACCCGCTGCGTGCAGTGAGACATAAATGAAATCTGTCAGTTTCAATGAAATCATCACTCAAACAACATCATTTTCTCTTTTCCACAATCTATTACACAGATAACCACAAACAAATACAGTCCACACTACACAAACTCACATTCTCGGTCAATAATATCCTGCCAAATGTCAACATGTAGGCTAAAATTAAAATCCTTGTAAACGCTTTTATGGTCAACTGATTAAAGGCCCTTGTAACACTCCGTAACCACGCCATTTATGTAAATCATGCTTGACAGTTGCACTTGATCACAGAAAATGGTAAATTATTGTTTGTCTTTGTTAAAAGTGATGGCTGTCAGTGGTATATGTAATTAGCCAGCATGAATCTCTTCCTGTTGGGCTGTATCTGATTTCTATCAGCAGGCTTTTTTACATATATCCCCACTACTGCTTTGAACTGCTGGTAATGGTGCTCTGGAGAGAATGAATGCTCTAGAATTAGTAGAAGAGAGAGTGTGTGTGTGTGTGTGTGTGTGTGTGTGTGTGTGTGAAGTTTGGTCAGTCATGAAGAGGAGTAATGCATATCTTTCAGCACTGTTGATATGAGACACAACATTTAGAGCCCTTTGAGGGAGCCCAGGTGCAGAGAACATGTGCACACAAGCACACATAAAATCATATAATATATTAGAAAAAAAATGGCTTAAATGAAATTCTGTCATCATTTACCAACCCTCATATCATTCCAAATTTCAAACCTGCTCACTTTTCTACAGAATGAAGACAAAAATACATTTTTAAAGAATATACTAGTCACTGGTCAAAAATGACACCTGTTTAAAGTGATAGTTCACCCAAACTGAATATTCTGTCATCATTTACTCAAACTTCAAACCTATTTGAGTTTCTTTTTTCTAAGCGCAAACAAGTTTAACACAAAATGTTTGTGCTTTGTGAAGATTGTCTTCCATATTTGTTTTTCCTACTAAGTCAATAATTACAGGTTTCTAATTTTCTTTTTAAATATCTACTTTTGTTTTTAACAGAAAAGGAAAACTCATGGAACCACTGGAGAGAGTAAATAGAGAGGAAATTAATATGTTTGGGGGAACTATGCCTTTTATACAACCCAGGCTCATTCTAAAAACGCTATATACATTTCAGAAGAGCGCAAATAAGTCCAAGGAGGTACATTTTTTTGTAGTTTTTGTTTTCATGAATTCTCAGAGGCCACTGTGTATGCTTTTTTATAAGATCTCAAATTTCTCTCGCAAGTGCCATTTGGGCCTGCTCTTCTCACTTAAATTTACCAGAGGCCGCTGTCGAGGTTGACTGACTGACTGATTTACTGACTGATTGATCAATCAACTGACCCACAGTACTCCTTCCCTATACCCAACCAATAGTGTTTTCAAAAGCACCGATTGACCCGTCCCGTAGCGCTCGGTTTAAAGATGAAATGCAGCCATACATTCCTCTGGCTACATAATTCATGATCTCCAGAAATATGTATAGGGCTATGTTTTCAAAATAAGCCGCAATGCATGTATGAGTTCATAATATACAGTAAGATGTAATATGTATCATCTTTCACAAATAAACATGAGCACTTTAACATTTGTATCAGCAAAAGTTGATATTTAGTTTGCTGAAGTACATGCATAGAGTAAAATATCCTATTTCATATTTTGATTTCATATTCTACATGCTTTTTGACCATATTTCATTAGACCTGTATTGGCATTATGGCAACTTGAGTATTTACATTAAACTCAAAATGTTTTACATACTAGTCATCACCTTAAATAAAAAGGTTTTAAATTGAGGTGTCAAACTCAATTCCTGGAGAGCCACAGCTCTGCAGAGTTTAGTTCCAGCCCTGCTTTAACGCCTCTATCTGTAGGTATCAAACAAGACTAAAGCGCTCAATTAGTTTGATCAGGTGTTTTTTATCAGGGTTTGACTCCTGTGCTTTAAAGCATAAAATTAAGTTACAGTTACTAAATTTGTTTACATATATCCAATGTTGAAAAAGACTTCTAATGTTGTCATAATGTATCTGAAATAGTTCATGTAATGAATTAGTCTCTGTAAACCCATCCTTTCTGATTATTTGCTATTCTGATTCGTCAGATTTGCCAGTCCAGTTCCAGAGACCTCCTCAGTACTTACACAAAAGTGATGTTAAATAGTAACAATAGTTCCAGTTTCACTGTGACAGTTGAGAGCTCCTAAGAGTTCTTATTAGTTCGGAAGTGCACATGCATGGATGAATTGCTCATACAAGAACGCAGAAATCATTGTTTTCCAATGTTGATAACTGTTCCAGGTCCAAGATTTATTCATTCATTTTCCTTCGGCTTAGTGCCTTATTTATCAGGGGTCGCCACAGTGGAATGAATCGCCAACTTATCCAGCATATGTTTTACGCAGCAGATGCCCCTCCAGCCGCAACCCAGTTTTGGGAAACAAACATACACTCTTAAATTCACACACACATACACTACAGCCACTTTAGTTTATTCAATTCACCTATAGCGCATGTCTTTGGACTGTGGGGGAAATCAGAGCACCCGGAGTAAAACCCATGCGAACATGGGGAGAACATGCAAACTGTACACAGAAATGCCAACTGGCCCAGCCACGACTTGAACCAGCGACCTTCTTGCTGTAAGGTGACTACGGTGCTGCCCAAGTCCAAGATACAACTAATTTATCTAATAGTCAAAGCAGACAATTTTGTGATGAAAGGCTGGCATTGCGCTAATTTGTTTTTTTCTCTGTTTGTTTCTTTCCATCTTTCCTTTTTTGGCGATACAAGCTCCACTTATTTTTTAAACTTTGCAGACTTTTACATTCACAACAGCCATACTAAACACTATATGGAAAGTAATATGGATAGAAAAAGATTGGATGCTCCACCAAAACATAAAAAAAAAATTGTATCTGAAAAATACAATCATTTAACTTTCCAAACCTGTACATATACACTTACTGGTCATTTTATTGGGTACACCTGTCCAAATGCTTGTTAACACAAATTTCTAATCAGTCAATTACATTGCAGCAACTGCATGTAGACATGGTCAAGACAATCTGCTGCAGTTCAAACCGAGCAGAATGGGGATGAAAGGTGATTTAAATGACTTTAAATGTGGCATGGTTGTTGGTGCCAGACGACTGGTCTGAGTATTTCAGAAACTGCTGATCTGCTGGGATTTTCACACACAACTATCTCTAGCATTTACAGAGAATGGTCTGAAAAAGAGAAAATATCCAGTGAGCAGCAGTTCTGTGGGTGCAAAATGCCTTGTTGATGCCAGAGGTCAGTGGAGAATGGCCAGACTGGTTCCAGCTGATAGAAAGCTAACAGTAACTCCCATAATAACTCGTTACAACCGATGTATGCAGAAGAGCATCTCTGAATGCACAACACATCAAACCTTGAGGCGGACGGGCTACAGCAGCAGAAGACCACACCAGGTGCCACTCCTGTCAGCTAAGAACAGGAAACTGAGGCTACAATTCAAACAGGCTAACCAAAATTGGACAATAGAAGATTGTAAAAACGCTGCCTGGTCTAATGAGTTTTGATTTCTGCTGCGACATTCAGATGGTAAGGTCAGAATTTGGCGTCAACAACATGAAAGCATAGATTCATCCTGGTGGTGGCTGGTGGTGTAAAGGTGTGGGGCATATTTTCTTGGCACACTTTGGGCCCATTAGTAAGCATCGTGTCAACGCCACAGCCTACCTGTGTTTTGTTGCTGACCATGTCCATACCTTTATGACAACAGTGTACCCATCTTCTGATGGCTATTTCTAGCAGGATAACGTGCCATTTCATGAAGCACTAATCATCTCAGACTGGTTTCTTGAACATGACAATGAGTTCACTGTACTCAAATGGCCTCCACAATCACCATACCTCAATCCAATAGAGCTACTTCGGGATATGGTGGAACAGGAGATTCGCATCATGGGTGTGCAGTCAACAAATCTGCAGCAACTGCGTGATGCTATCATGTCAATATGGACCAAATTCTCTAAGGGATTATTTCCAGTACCTTGTTGAATCTATGCCACAAAGGATTAAGGCAGTTCTGAAGGCAAAATGGGGTCCAATCCGGTACTAATATAGTGTACCTAATAAAGTGGCCAGTGAGGGTATCTTTCTTTTGCAGAACACAGGAGATATTATTTAGAATTACTTCATGTTTCTGTTTACACATTGCAAATCAGTAGAGTAAAATTACATTTTTTAATATTTGAAAATGACCATCGCAACAGATCAGTAAAAAAAAAGATAAGCATTTATAAAAAACAATCGAGAAACTCTGAGGCTAATATTACAATTTAAATATTCATTATATTCATAAGCATATACAGTGATTAAATATTCAACTCTGTTTATTTGAAGCATAGGTAGGCCTCATTGCTGTGCACTAAATGTGAAAAGCCAATACAACCAAAATGACTTCTGAGAGAACTCATCTAAACTTCTGATTTCTCATTATGATACAGTCATGCATAATTCACGTGAACATTGTTGTATGCAACAAGCACTGCTAAAAGTAATGAGTGCAAAACTTCTTGACACAAATCATATTTCTAGACATTTCTAGACATCCACATGCATTTATTCACCCATAACACTTTAATTTTAATAACAGATTTCAGATACAGATATCAAATGATGCTCATAGGTCATATGAGTTCACAAGCCCCTGTGGTATAAACAGATTTTAGATTTACATAAATTGTATTTGATGTGAATTGGCATGGACAGTTTTTCTGTTTTCATCTCAAAAACATGACACGAACCTCACGCCTTGAAACACTTTTTTTATTGTTGCAGTTAAATAATAGATGATATGTATACCTGAAGGCAGAGGTGGAAAGTATTCCAAGCTCCCGGCGCCTTATTATCGATCCCGCAATAGTTCAGTATTCAACGCTCTGGTAAACAGTCCCAAAGGAGATCTAGTCATCTCATGAATTTGTATGATTGAATTCCCTGTGAGATAACATTGATCTGCTATATTAGATGGACTGCAGCCTGAGTAATCTAATGTAGAGCCGAGGCCTGACAGGTGGAAATGCAAGATAATTCTAATCTTTTCTTCGGTTAACAATGGCTGCAAGCTATTTTCGTTCTGATCTTTAATAATGGTAATATTTGCAAGGCGAAGGAGTAAGGGATTAATATAAAGTTTTGTGTCCATGTGGGGTTCACCCAAAAATGATAAATCTGTCATTTACTTACCCTGATATTGTTCCAGTGCTGTAGGCTCTTGTTTATGTTTTATACAAAAAAAAAAAATATATATATATATATATATATATATATATAAAAATACACATGTAATAATTATGTCTACTTTCTTAATAACTAGTATGGCATCCTTTATCCAACAAACCACTGGGAGATATTGATTCACTCTGGTGGCAATAGCCCTGCAGGCACAGGACATCAACATGACATCATATTGACGTTGTACCCCAACGTACCCCAACATCATGGGGACATTGGATTTTCTTTGGAAATGAAAATCGGTTTGATGTCAGAACCCAACATCAGGCCGACGTCAATGTCTAATGTTCAAGCTAATATCAACCAAAAACTTACCAAATATCAACATCTAATCATGTTACACCTTGACGTTGTGTGAACGTTACCACTGTGACATCTATCAGACGTTGGATTTTGGTCACTTTCCAACACAACCTAAAATCAACCAAATATCAATGTACTTTGACTTCATTATTGAATGTCAAAAAAAAAAAAACGTTGTCTTTAGACGCTGGCGTCATGACCTAAATCTAACCTAATATTAATGTCTTGTGATGTTGCCTGCTGGGAGGTCTTCTGTGATATTGAGTACCATAATGTCAACAGGAGGTCCTTTAGTTCCCATCTATTTAGGTGTGGTGGTTATGTAGCACAAATCCACTTTTCCAAAGCTGAACCACAAATATTTGATTGGGTTCATGTCAGGTGAGTTTGGAGGCCAAGCCATTAGCAGGAATTCACTAGCATATTCCTTAGACCAGTCCTTGAGAAATCTTGCAGTGGGGCATAACACATTATAAATAATGGCAATCAACAGCAGGGAACGCAGTTGTCTTGAATGGATGTACTTGGCCTGCAAAAGTGCTTAGATAAATGACAGATGTCATACTGCTTTTGGAATAATGGGTCACACTTTACAATAAGGTTTCGTTAGTTCATGTATTTAGTAGCAAGAACTAATTATAAAAAAATACTTGTACAGCATTTGTTCAATGTTCAATGTTTACTAATGCATTATCAGCATCTACATTTATGCTTGATAGCATTAGTTAAGGGACTATAAGTTAATAAGAACTAACAATTAACAACTGTATTTTTGTTAACTAACATGAACAAAACTGTAATGAATTTATTGTTCATTGTTTGTTCATGTTTGTAACTAATATTAACGAGTACAACCTTATTGTAAAGTGTTACATAATAATGTGACCTTAAGTGTTCTATTGTATATACAACAGTACATCCATGTGCTATAGCCTCTTTTGGTAATATCTGCACCTTGGCATTGATGCAATTTGCGAAGACTCTTGATTCAACAGTCTAGGACACTTTCTTCCAGTTTTTCACAGTTTTGATGACATTTGGTTTAGTTAACTCATTGTTGGCAATAGTAAGCAGTTGCCATGTAGACCTAGCTAGGTCATTGGTTAAACAGGCTTTTTACACAAATATCTGTAATAAATTGTGTGCTAATACATACTGTATTGACTTGGTCACCACTGTTGAAGCTGCTGGTGATTTGTTGAACTTGGCCATGCAATTGCTGTGAATAGTGCTTAAATGTGTGGATGACACACAGCTGGACGTTTGCAGATCAGTACACAGCTTTTAATACATACTCACTGCAGCAGCACAAAAACAACTCACAAGGTATCACAGTCTGTCCCTTGTCAAACTCTGATAAATAAGAGGTTTTCCCATTCTGACACCAAGCACTCTACTGACTGCAAGCCAGTTCCCAGGTGGTAAATACAGTATCTGGCTCTGTAAACCTATGGCACTTGTTAGTTTCCTGCAAAACTCATTGCTTTAGGATGGAATCTAAAATTGATAACATACTATTTTAAACCCCCAGGCATATCTAAATATAGATACATTTTCCTGTGACAAAATTGACATTTTCTGTTTGTTCAAACTACATATTTAAAATGAGTTGAATCAACTCTTGAGTTTTTTTGCAAGAACTTAACTGTTTTTTTTTTTGTTCAATCCACTTAAATCTGTAAAAGCTAATAAGTTAACTTAATTTTTTTCAGGTTGTTTTAACACAAATACATTGTGTGGAACCCAGCATTTTTTTTACAGTGAATGCATTAGTCACACGCAAATCTTTGCATGCTAAAGTCACACATGTAAAACACACATGTGGTTTTGGAAACCATGACCACACGATCACACTTTGTTTCATATGAAAATGTTTTAAAACCACACCTTTCATGTGTGTTTTATGCTGTATGTGATTCTAATGTGATTGTAATGTAACATAAGCTCATACAATCCACTTCCCACATAGCAAAATGTACCTGACCCAGATCTGGCCCACACTATCAACTTTTGCTTGGCCCACATATTGCATTGAATTACGGTACATGATTGGACCAAGTCTGACTTCCATACAAGGGCAAAACATGGACCATATCTGGGCCAAGTCTCAACTAATTTAACAACTGATAATTGGGTCTGAACTGGGTCAGATTTGTTGGTGTGTCACGACTGCAATGAATTTGATAAATCCATGAAGCATTTCACTTCATGTGCATGCTTTTTCTCGAAGAGACCTGTTTGGTAGAATTTTTTCTTTACTCAAAATTTTTTTTAATGTATTTTAAAAGTGGGTCAAGATAGGCCAAACTTACGTGGACCACATATATATTTTAACATCTGGGCCAAATACTACATTTCATCTGGCCCAAGTCTTATGTGCTGCCTTAAAGACAGTGTCACCTCTGCCAAACACAGGCCATATTTGGCCCACATGCTTTATGCCAGTGCCAGATGAACGCCTGTTGTGCTAGCATAATGCTAAATCTGAGCCAGAATTCAATCATTCTCATGATAACATCTTTGATTTATACCTCTTGCAATTACAGACTCTCCTTCAGATAGTATCAACATAGGCTCATTCTGAAAAGTAGCCCTATATACATTTCTGGAGATTGCGATTTATGTAGCCAGAATAACGTATGGCTGCATTTTGTCTTTAAAATGAATGCTATGGGCCAGTATGACGCTGTTCCTTTTCACACTCACCAGCTGACTGCTTACCTCCGTATGAACGGCGCTCCTGCTGTTACCAGTTTGTCCAGGAATGTTACCAGTTTGAAGAGTTAGTCAGTCGACCGGTCAGTCAATCAGTCAGTCAGTCAACAGCAGGCCCGAATGGCACTCAAGAGAAATTTAAAATCTCAACAGCGGCCACTGGTGTATTTGTGAAAACAAAAACTACAAAAAAAAACCTCCTGGGACGTATTTGGCACTCTCCAGAAATGTATATATCAGTAAGACTGCTCCTTAAAGCTGAATGAAAGAGTTGCACCATCATAAAGTGTGGCATCTTTTTTTCTTAATTCTTTTTGCAACTCGTAACCATCAGATCATCACATGTGCAAACACATCCATTCTGTTTATGGCTTGATGATGTTCTAATTGAACAGAACATTCATACAGTAATCAAGCTACATTTGCTGCCATTAATCAAAACCATCCTGTGACATTTAGCTAATTGGATGGAAATTTGTGTTCACTATATGCAGAGAATGAGCAAAAAGACAGAGAACAAATTACTGGTGAAGTTCATGGTTTAACATTTGAGGGCCTTAGCATTTGACTGGATGATGGATGGAGTTCGATTCCAGAGCTCACTGAAGTGTCTGTTTAAATAAGTGTGGGGATGTAAGTTGTTTTTAATAATGCCAAGTGATGTGGGATTAAGTGTACATCTATAGCGCAAGGTGAACATGCGTGTACTGTATAGGCTATGTGTGTGACTAATCAGTGACGTGTTTCTGTAACACGGTTTTCTTAAAACAAATGCAGTACTTTATGGCTTTAGGGAGACTCAGGGGTGGAACTGAATTGAATCTTTCATTGCTTTTCATTTAACACCCGTTTCTAAACCAAATTTACACTGCAGGTTTCAACAGGAGAAATCCCACTTGAGTTACCTGGGGTTAAGTGCTTTGCTCAAGGGCACAATGGTGGCGGTTCATGAATCCCCGTTTCGGGATTTGAACCTACTTTTTGGATTACTATACAGATCATTAACCACTTAGCCATACCACCTTTAAAAACACTTACAATTCTCTCCTCAGGAGAAAATATCTTTTAGACCAGGATATGTTCAGTTTTGGATGGAAATACCCTTTATGTGAAACATACATTCTAGTCTCCTCACCAGACTGTCTTATCCAGCAAACTTCACCATGCAGATATACTGTATAACGATAACCGACTAAGCAGACTTGAATTTGACACAATTTTGGCTACATTTACATTAGCATACATTTCATAGACATTCTTGAATAAAATGTATGTGGGGAAAAGATCCTTTCTTTTTAGTTGAACTGGAGACACAATTTTATTAGATTAATTCAACATAATACATTAGTACTAACAAAGGAATAAAAGTAAAGAGAGAAGTCAATCTCTAATTTATAATTTGTGGCCACAACATTTTCAATGGAACAACAGTGCATTACTTAATTAAGAAAATAGGAAAACACACCTACCTCTTTCGAAATGGGTTTCCTTTGTTGACAATAGATTTGAAAACCAAACATACTTGGTAAGATATTTGTCATATGTTGCAGTTTTAAATGCACATTATGAGCACGATTGTGTGGATCAGCATTTAACGCAAACAGAGCCACTATAAGATTCACTATTTTTATGAACTGCTTATGGATAAATGTACAAATTGTCATGCATCAGACTGCATATTTATACACTGTCAGAAAAAGTATGGTACAAATAATGTTCCTTAAGGAACAGTTTTCTACTGTACCTTTGCAAAACGTGTACCTTATATGCTACAGAAAAGACCACTTATGATACTGTTCTGTACTTTTTAATGTTACAACTGAAATGAAGGTACACAATTGTTCTCATAAAAAAGATACATAAGTGTTAGACAACTCCTTTATTACAATATATATGAAAATAAATATTACTGAAAAGGCAAAGTGATTTTATGTATAATTTGCATATTAAAACATGAATCATCATTTAAAAGCATGTGTTTAAAGAAACTCAAAAACATTAATTGTTAAGTTCTATATTACAAAACAACTGGTAAAACAAAACTATAGGTATTGTAAACTAAATATTTAGGGCATTTCTAGTAAAAATTTGGTAAGCATTTTCTAATAAATATATATTTTTTTATTGATATCCACACCTTTTGATGTTTGCTTTCCACTATGCATGTGAGCTGGAAAAAGCCCTGCATATTCAAAGTGTTCATGCAGACATTTTACTATTGTAAAGCTAATCAAACATTGTGCATATTTCATTGCAATACTTGTGCATAATTCTATTTTTATTAAAAAATTAAGTAAATTAAATTAACTTTTAAGTGATTACAAAGGTATTGTGTGAAAATTGGAGAAAAAAATGGGTTACTTTATAATAACTACACACTATGAATCATTTATTATGGGTTTGCAAATTGTGAATTCATTATTTAATACCAGATCTCAAACCTAAAGAGTTAAAAGCCTGTGTTGATCAGCAAAAGCCCCCCCCCCAAATCACTGCTATAGAGGAGATTTGCATTGGGCAATGGGCCAAAATACCAGCAACAGTGTATAAAAACCTTGTGAAGACTTACAGAAAACGTTTGACCTCTGTCATTGGCAAGCTTTCTTATTATTAGCTTTTTTATTTTATTATCCTTGTCTTTTTATTCTTGTTTATGTAAAGCACTTTGAATTGCCACTGTGTATGAAATGTGCTATATAAATAAACTTGCCTTGCCTACCATAATTTGCAAATAAATTCTTCCACTGTAAATCCAGATGAAAATATTACAATAATATAATTAATGTACACCTAACAATAGACTTCATTTAGTTTGAATGCATTTTCAGTTTAAACCCCAGCAACTTTTACATCTGAATAATATTTGTCATTCCAACAGAAGCAGAGACAGATAATGGCTTTGCTGCACACCTCAGCCATACACACCAAAGATTGTTGACTCCTCTATACACTTCACTTTCCTGACAAGATGATATTCTGGACAAAATCAGAAGGTGAGTTCAATCCATCAGTCTTTTCCCTACGGCCCTGCTGCTCACTCACACACACAAACACTTGAACTGATATGCACTGACACCAATGGGCAACATGCACACCGGAATCATACGAAGTCTGAAATCATATTCATGCAACATGCTCTCGGGTGCTACAAGCATGACCTCACAGAGGGTCAACAACATCCCAAACAGTAGTCAAGGTGTTCAGTAATTCATCACTGTCTCTGTGTGATAGACTCTGAACTCTTGTCTCTGCAGCTGGTCTGAGCAAAACAATCCTTGGTGAAGTATTGGGTCTCAATGCGAAGATACTCTTGAATAATTGGTCTATCAGGAGAGCGGGGACGTTTCTGAATTCAGTGGATAACAGATTCTAGAAGTCGATTGTTTGTCTTGGTTTGTAGTGACCTCCAGTTGTCCCTTAAAAAAGCCCATCAGTAAAAGGACTACGAAGTAGCAGAAGAGTGGAGATCTGTTTTGGGACCTGCACCGCTTTGAATTAGAATTAGAGGATGGGTTGAGTCCTGTCAGAGAATGTGTGTGTGTGTGTGTATACTGTATATGTGTGTGTGTTTATGGAAGGGCACTACAGGGAAAACAGAAGGGGTGATTAAGAGATTTTCTCTTCTCTTTTTTTCTTTTACGCTGAACTCAATACACTCTTTGCATCAACACAGGGAGAATGTCCTAATTACCTTTCTTACTGTAAATCCTGTTGGATTGTGGTCTCTACTGGGATTTAAAACTGAATGATCCCTTTCATATTGGGAAAAATGTCAATTTTTCTTGTTTATTTAGTAAATGGTACACCAAGTTAAATATTCAAATGTGAAATTGGCCTGCAGAAGTGCGTAAAGAATAAATAGATTAAATGAGGAAAACATTATCTAAACTAACTATTGTTCTGCATGCACATTAAGCAACACATGAACGTTGGGCCTGGGGGACCAATTTGTGTAAAGTGAGAAAGATGATAGTAAAAGGAATTATATAATTATGTTATTGGATATGATTCCAGTCGGGAAGTAATCATTTTAATTATAATTAGTATATAATATAAATAGTATATAAATCCACATAATACATGCTCTTATTTGTAGACTAAATTAAGGCCCAATCCCAATTCTAGCCCTTAGCCCTTTCCTTTACCCCTACCCCTCGTTTTGCGCGTTCATGTAAAGGGGTAATGGTTTCCCAATTCTCTTTAGCTTGAAGGCGTAGGGCTAAGAGGAAGGGGTATACACCCCTTCGAACGAAGATTTTTCAGGACCACACTCGAAACCAAGGGGTAAGAAGATTTCCCAGAAGCTACAGCGGCAGTTTCACTGCACCCGGAAGTAAGGAGAGCCACAAATTAGTATTTTTTTGGCATTAATACAATTTTTTACAACAAACAAACATGTTTTAATATATTCATAAGGGGAAGTGGAAGGAAAAGGGGTAGGGGTACAAAAATAGAATAGGGATTGGGCCTAAATATAAGCTACATATAAGTTAAATGCTAAATATTTTTTCCTGTCACATTAAGATAGTAAATACATTAACCACATACATTATATCTTTTTTCAATTCAAAACGGAAACGGGTTATTAGTTTGCATTATTGTACATTACTATTTACCTCATTTTTGCGCAGCCATTTGAATCTTTTTGGCTTGAGACTTCGGGTCTCATTCACTTCTATTCATTTTAGATGTTAAAAACAGCTCGTTATGCTGCTTAATGTTGCAAACTGATATTTTCTCATTATATTATTCTGATTTGTCTGTAAAGTCATGCAAACATTTGTTTGTGGAGCAAGTAGTCTGACCGTTTTCTGCCATTTATCATTCCTAGTCATTTCTCTCATAGGCAACTGAATCGGAATTTCTAAAACAATTGCAAAAACAAGCGCACTTCTGCGTTGAAGTATAAGGTCAATAAGCTGTTTAACATTTTTATAGTAAAACATTTATAACTATATAAATCAACATAGGCTCATTCTGAAATGTAGCCCTATATGCAATCCTGGAGATCGGGAATTATGTAGCCAGAGTTACGTATGGCTGCATTTCATCTTTAAAACGAATGATATGGGGCGGTATGATGCCGTTCTGTTTCGCGCGTAACAAGCTGACAGCTTACCTCCGTATGGACGGCTTTCCCACTGTTACCAGTTTGTCTAGTGGCTTGCCACCTACGTCAGCGGACTTGAGATGCAGAGAGTAGTTGGTTGCAATGACAGGGTTTGAGTTCGTTAAAGAACGGTTACAGAAAGCAGGAAAAACAAAAGCCGAAAAATAACATAAACCAGTAAATAACAGGGTGAGAATGTATTAAAATTTGAAAATGTGATAAAAATCAGGCTTCCACGAGCGCTGTTGTTCATTTCAAGCAAAAGTAGGGACAAACTCTGTTTATAAAAATATCTGTGTGAACGTGTGAACATGGCCTAATATACACAGAGACTGATAATTAAATGACAGACAGGCAAAACATATTAAATCAAATGATGGTGAGAAACAGAACACAAAAAAACTCAATAAAAAAGAAAGTCCTGAACTGACATTTTACAATTAGATTTTTAACACCATCAATATTGTTTATTATCAATAATGTATTATTATTGTACATGTAATGAGTAACATTTCAAGTTGAAATTATTATGAGGTTGAAAAGCAGAACAGAAGATTAATTAATAAATCCTGCCCACACCCCTTGGTTTTTATGCAACATAACTGAAAAAATAATCCAAATCACATATTATAAGCAGACTTTGCAACTCTGTATGTGAATTGTAAACCCCAGCTTTTTTGATTTGATTGTCCATCTCAATCATGTTGACACTGACAAGCGCTGCAGACGGCTGAAGCAAATCAGCCTAAATGTTACGACCCTGCTGTTAACAGCACATACAGCACAAATATGAGCAATATGGCAGTGTGTGAGAAATTTCAATATAATCTGGTTGGGGATTTCATCTTTCTAACAGCAGGGAAAGACTTTCAATTTCAGTTCTGCAAGTCTACAGAATCCTATATGTCCAAATGTGTTTAACAAATCCAAATAAACACCCAGTATTACAATCTTGTCATTAAATCCATTTTACAGTTTTCTTAAAGCTGTGGTCCAGAGTGTATTTTTACGGCTTGGCTGTGTTTATAAAATGCAAATCAATGTGTGCTCAGGCTTCATTTGTGAAATAAAAATCATGTTATTTTTTTTTATATATCTTACTTTAATTATTTACAGCTACTCTGCTAAAATGAAATTGATTGTTAAATTTCCTAGTACCTCCAAAGGCCCGCCCTTATAAGGCTCTGATTGGTCAGCTAACATAATGTGCCCCTACAAGCATGCACTTTACCTCTGCTCTGTAAATAGTCAGAAAATGACAAAGAGGACACAGCTGAACCTAATGCCTGCTCTCTAAAATAAAACCTGACAAGTGTCTTTCACATATATTTGGAATAAACATGTGTAAGTAATATGAAATGATCACAAATCTTTTGTGAGTTGTTTATTTATTTATGCAGGGAAAGTGGCAGCATATGAGACACTGCAGCGCTGGTGAAGATTGTGGGTGTTTACAGAGGTTTGATGAATAAATATGAATTTGTAGCTAAATTTTTAACAATGCTAAACAGCATTTCCCATAGTTTACATCCTTGTTTACGTACTTGCTACAACATACTGTAAATGCTAGAAACTGTGCATGTAATAGATCGATTTTAACAAATAAAAATACTTACAGGTTGTGGCTCACAGTCCACAGCTTCTTCTATTATGATTGGAGCTGCTCCTTCTTTGAGAAGTTTTTAGCCGAATCCAGCACTGAACTGGGAGAGATTCTGGAAGCTGTCCTTTGTCAAATGCTAGCTATACTGCATATATTTTTTTGAATTCTCTGGAACATAATTTAAATAAAATTGTAAGCCCTTCTCTCTTTGTGTCACGTCCTTTGGAAGCCCAAATACAGAAACAGAACAAGCTCTGTGGAAATAGCAGCGTTTGGACGGCATTTTAGCTTTCTCTGATATAACATTACAGCTCCTCTGGCCATGCCCCTTCACTGCACAGGTTGTTTGCACATGGTGTATTTAAATCCCAGAAGTCATTGCGACTGGAGGTGGGAAGCTCAGCATTTTATAAAGGTTTATTATTAAAAGTTCAGAGATATAACTTATCTGTCTCAGGAGTTTTCCCTAAATGAAACTGTGAATATAAACGTTATCATGAAAATCTTAATAAAGGCATAAACACATTAGGGGTGTTTATTTGCTGAAATTCATATTAAAATCAATTTTATTTATATTGTGCAACGTATATTTGTAAAGTCTTTATGCATAGTATATATTGTGAAAAAGGGGAAAAACAATAAATCCTTTAAAAACGTGTGATCACGTGACCATCAGGAAAAACGTAACATCTCATTTCTCACAGGACGCGTTCTGTGTTCTCGCTGTCTCTCGAGTTCGTTCGTCCGAGGTGACCTGGCAAGACCTGTCTTCACAAGAACGCAAGTCCATTCTCTGCATTGTTGGAATTGAAAAGCCACAGAGAAATGCCCACAACGGCTATGAAGTAGCAGCCAGAGAGTATGTGAGAGCCCAATGCATGAATGCAATAAAGCAATGCAAGTAAACACCAGCATATTGCTCTGCTCTTAACACTAACCCCAAGTAATATCAACGACACACATTCAGTATTAATCCACACAGTGGCAAAAGTTTAACTATTTTAAAAAACTAATCGCGTCAGTCGTGTGGGGAACAGCTAATGGTGGCCATAGCAAAGACAAACGACAGAGGATCGCGAGTTCAGAAATGGATTTAAATTGGTAAAGGAAGAAGCACGCGTTGCGTTTTCAATATGATTTTGGACACAATATGTGAACAACCCATAAAGATTTAACCTGAGAGATTCAGTACAAGCACAGATTTATAATAGATAAGTGATTACAAGCTGCGTGGGGCGATTACAACATAAAACACACAATTAAACACATATTTTGCAAACTACACAAAGCGAGGAAACAATTTTAATTACACTTACATGTTATGATGCGAAGGAAGAAGAAACTGGTCCATATGAACTGTAACAGTTACTGACAAAGTCCCTGTCAAAGTCTGACAAAGTCCCATACATAATAGTCTCTGCTGCTCCTTCCCTTCCAAATGGCCTGTGAATCCCACGTTGCAGTTATTGTATCAAAAATCAGAAAAATTACTATCAAAAAAGCACACTGTTGACTATACTGTGGTATGTTGTAAAAATGAACTTTAACCCTTTATTCCCCACAGCCAAATCTCCAATTGTCAGTGATCGTCATCTCTTTGTGTCATGCTCAGTCTCGTGATCCCCTGCACTCTGCTACTGTCTGAAGGGAAAGCGTGTTCACATTTTACCGGATCTGGAACTACATTTTGGTGATGTACCTTATAGTCGTCAACGCATTCATGCAAAAGATCCGAACCCAACTCAATTCATTTATTCGACTCTGAGTCGACTATTTCTTTAAATAATCAATAGTTTTATACATGGTGCACTTTCGAATTTAATCCTTAGCTGGATGCTTTCATTCACTTAGTGCTGTGTTACACACTGCATGGAAGCTCATTTTCAAAAACCCTTAATAGAAGCTCTTTATTATTTATTTATTTGCTTGCTTATTTATATAACACAAAAACTATATATTGTGTTTGTTGTCCCCAAATTATACCATATTACATTAGAAAGTTGCCACAATTTTTGTTAGAAAAAAAGGTCTGAGTTCCTCAGAAAAAAAGTGAAAAGTCTAAATTGTTTGGAATTAGTGTAAATAATGCTTAAATTAATTTCTTTTGGTGAGCTATTTCTAATTAATGGACTAAATAAACTAATACAATCAATAGGCCTAAACAGAAAGGAAAATATACATGTCAGGAACATGTCAGAATATCACGCAATGTTGCATCAATATTGCAAAAATACTGTTTTACATCTGCACAACTCTGGTTTGCACTCATTGCCATATGCCCTTAACTGTAATTGTATTGCTCACAAAATTGTATTTTTTACATATATTTTTAGATTACATCTTATGCATATATATATTTTTATGTATATATTTTTTAGACTACATTTCTATATAATTGTATTTATTGTAAAATCTTTCTAAAACTCCACTTTTTGTATTTTGTTTTAATATTATATGTTAGGCACCTAGGGTCTGAGAGTAACAGAATTTTGATTCTCTGTATGTCCTGTACATGTGGTTGAATTGATAATAAAGCTGACTTTGACTTGATATTGAATCATTTTAAAATCTCATGGTAAAGTATCAACGATTTAAAGTTTTATAAATACCTTGCTGTTTCAAGTTGCATTTGAACACACACATTCATTCTACAGCAACTGTGTCTTATAGATTGTAAGAATGTTTACTTTTAATTAACTTGACTAGTACTTGGAAAGTGTATAAACAATTAGAGAGCATTAACGATTTAATTACTTCAGCATTGTCCTTTCAGTTATGTTCAGATTTAAACGATAAAATTAAACTCTCTTTAAACAATACAACAATCAATTTGTTATTTCTACCTTCAGATATAATTACAGTCTAAAGCCAAAAATCACTTTGACCTTGTGGAATTAAAGCTAATTTAGAGCATGCTTATGGATTTCATTCATCCAGTCTGTATTTAAGTACTACCCAGAACAAAATACAAGGCAACGCTAAGAGTGAAATGTCATCTGTGTAATCTGAAAATAAATTGTTATGATGCATACGTTCAGCATTTAACCTTTAGAAATTATAGGGGTGCAGACATCCACCTGTGCTTTGAATGATAAAGATTAAAAACTCACCACTCTCTCTCACACACACACACACACACACACACACACACACACACACACACACAC
>CAIGQZ010032649.1:10960000-11001407 GCA_903798205.1 Danio tinwini | reverse complement strand
ACACACACACACACACACACACACACACACACACACACACACACACATATGCTTCAATCCAGATCTTGCATTTTAAATGCACAGTACGTGGAAAGTTGTTACAAAAAGACCCCTGAGTACCTGAGTGGAAATGCAAGTATTATAGACAGAACATGCATTACATATATGCTTGAAAATGTACATTACATGCTTGTATTAGTGCTCTGTGGCTCTCTGCACTTCATTGAATGTCTGCACATATTGCAGCTGAGGTCAAGATGACAATTGACCTTTGATCTGAAAATATGAGCCGAAGGCTAGTCTGCAATCATTCAATTCTTTTCCAAGAACAGATGATGGCAATGATGACGGTCTAAGGCACTAAAGCAAGGCAATCACTATTACTGGGGGCTTTCATAACTTGTACCTTTTGTGCCTAGGACATGAATGATACCTCAAAATTGTGACTTGTAGGAGAGGTTAGCTATTAGACTTTGGCCTGGCAGAAGATGTCTTACATTTAAGGAGGAACCTGAGCCAAAATCTAGAGACCAGGATATCATAAAGACCTGACAGCGGCCTCCTTTGAAGCAGGAAAACACTTAGCAACTGCACAGCAATGCAATAACAAGCACTCAGCACACATTTGCAACCACATACCAATGCACTGGCAGCCATCCAGAACACTAGCAGTGCAGTGGCAGGTTTTGCAGGGGTAAGCACCGCTCACATTTTCTGCACGAAATGTAAAAAGGTTAACCATTCCATGTGTGCAGTTTCCCATTTTAACTAAACGGCCAGCATTATTTGTGATGTTACATCAATTGCGTCATGTCCTTTTTATTGTAAATCTTACTGGCTTCTGTGGATGTATTGCTTAACTTAAAAACAGTAATAATGTGTAGAAGAAAGACTCCCAAAGAGCTTGTTACATTCGACCAGTAAAGTCATCACAGCGAAACAGCCTGACAGCTACAGAATAAAAGGAGGTAATGAGACCACTTTAACCAGCCCCTGGTACCACTTAGAGAGGTCTGTGAATAATGGACATATATACAAAATCATACTAACTAAAGCAGGAGCACAAATAAAGCTGCACTCAGGCTTTCTTGCATCATCTGTTTTCCCCCTCTCTTTTTAGTCACTTGCTTTCTCTTGTGGTCTTTACTCACATACACACAAGCATTCAAATGCACACGCACACACAATTACCCTGTTTGGAAGAACCTTGTTAGCTGCCAACTCCTGAATTATTACTGTAGGTCATTCTATAAACAGCTTTAAAATGTCTCTAGTCTGTGTTCTGTTTGTGTGTTTGACTGTTCAAAGCAAAAAAGGGGGTGTTTTTGTGTCACATACAGATAGACAGGTATTACTGTACGCAGCACAGAACAAAACCGTATGGCACAATAACTTTCTCAGCTTCACCAAACTCAAACTCTGCCTGCAATCTCAAAAACAAATGTTAAAAGAATGTTTTTGAAGTGTCGTTTGGAAACCAATCTGGCTTCTCCTGGACCTTGGCCTGACCTTCCAATGTTAATTTTTAGTCTAAATAACATTTTAATAATCCAAATAATCACTTTAAATTAACGTTTTTTTTGTGGAATGGAAAAGTTTTATACACCTTTATGGCATCACAACCTGAAAGAGGGGTTCATAGGGCCTAGAGGCTTGGAGGGACCTACAATTTAAGCCCTGGTCAGATCACACGATTTTTATTGTCAGTTATGAAAGTCACTATGTCAGATTATGCAATTTTATCTTGATAAAATCTTGACTTGTCGTGGGTACCAAATGTGTGAAACTGCATGTTCCTTCACCATCAGACACACCATGAAGTCTACGACGAACGTTATTTCTCAATGCAGTCACAAGTGTTGCTATAACAAAATTTCTTATCTTATGAATTTCAATGTATTTTTCAGTTATGTCGATCTCAATAAACACTCATGCTTGCTGACAACTAGACTACATTATTTAAGCATTCATTATGACATTGATAGAATCAAACATATATTTCCTTTTTAATATTAAGATATTTTCTTTTAAATCCAAAAGTATATTTTACAGCCATTGGTTGCTTATTAAAAAATTCCTCGCCTGAACTTGCCGCGAGTGAGACAGAGAAAATGAAAGCACATCAGCAGCAAGAAAAAATCAGTTGCTCAAGACATAGTCTTTAAAATAATGACTTGATAATGAGGTTTGTGATTCAACAATTACAGTGAAGCAATAATTCAATCCTTATTTTCCACGGAGCGAACCAAATCATCACCACACAGTTGAGTAGTGGATGGGCCCAAACAAAAATATAATTTGTATATTTTTCTTGGAAAAAAAATATATTTTTGAAATGAATTTTGTTTAGTTTGACTTGTATCTTAATTGTAATGGAGTTTTGTTAGCTAATTATCTACTATAAACAAGAATAACAAATAACATCTAAGGTGACGTACTTCAAAACCAGTCATACTTCAGCGCCAAAGCACAAACTGATTTGTTAAATAAAATAAAATCTAGCGTAAATAAAATTAAAGTGAAATGTTCACACTTTCAGAGAAACTTATATTAAACTTTTCATTTTTTATGACAAAATCATCCATTGCTCGTGAGTTTCAGATTAATTAGTTTAATCAAGTCATTTGAATGAGCAAGACAGGCTTTTACAATGTATTAGCACTGAATATGTTTCCAGATTACCTCGGAAGAAAGAACTCGGTTGAAAGTCTGAGAGAACTCAGAAACTCTTGGTGAGAATGGAGATGTCTGCTTATTTGTGCCAGTCTGTCAAACAAAATAGCTTAAAACACTTTAATATTTTAGAGAAAGTAGTTAAAGTTTGACTAAACAATGATTGATCTTATCCACCCGAAACCCACCCATAAGTAAATATGCAGCCTGTTTGTTTGACGTGACCCACATATTTTTGACGTGACCCTGCAGATATAATTGTGAAATGATGTGCTTCTATTGTTCAGTGTCACCCATGTGACAGAACTCGTTGTGAAGATCGGAGAAAATAATTCAACATACTGGACTTTTTGCAATGGTGTCCTAAAGGCTCACAGACATGGTATCGGTTGTCATGAACTATGCCACATTACACAAGAAGAAATGATTGATTCTTGTGTCACGACGCCCATCTTTTGTTTACGATTCCATCTGACCAGGGGTTAAGTGTGGTTGTTTTTACCGAAGGGGGAACCCGTTCAGTTTTTGTAAGTCAGATATTTAACTTCAATGGACCTCAGTGTATTGTCAGGAGCCACATGCATTAATTTTGGTTTCCCTGTTGTTGTTATTTAATCTCTAGATGTACCTATTGATTTTTTAAGATTCACCTAGGAATCATACATTCATTTCAGCAAAAATTCTTCTTTCATGTTCTACCAAAAAATGAAACAACAACTCACCTATCTTGAGTGGCCTAATGGTGAGTAAACTAACATAAAACCCTTATTTTTGAGTGAACCCTCATTTAGCACTGGGGTTCATGAGTTAGTGTGCTCTCAGTGCTAGATTGTGGCTGGAAGGGCATCCACTGTGGTGACTTCTGATGGAGCAGGGACCAAGCTGAAGAAAATTGAGTGAGGGAATGAACTCTCCTTAAGTAAAAGCTAACTTAACCTAAAAATACAACTTATTTAACTGTTTCAGTAGTGTGACATAACTGGATTTAAAACAAAGTACTCAAAGCAACGTAATTTATGACCAAGTGATTTTAAGAGTTCACACTTAGCTAATGATTGATTATAAAGCTTGTTTGGCATACTGTCCCAGGAGAGAGCCCTAAGCTCATAAGATCCTCGAGCTCAGGGCTCCCTCCCATTTACTAAGCGAGAGGGGAGTTTGATCTCAGGTAGATCTCGAGAACTCCCCTGCTGTAGTAGCTAATGAACAGATAGTGATTGCTCTTAAGAGGTAACTACTTACTAGGAGCATGTCTATGGAGCTGATTTGGATTAGTCAATTAACTTAGTCAAACCCATGTGAGCACAGGGAGGACGTATAAACTCCGCACAGAAACATAGACTGGCTTGGTAAGGACTAGAACCAGTGACGTTCATACTGTGAGGTAACAGTGCTAACCACTGGGCCACCATGCCACCCATTTAGGAAAGGAGGAGGAGTCGGGGTAGAAGGGAGGATTCTTCAAAACCAGGATGATTGTGATATGGAACCTAGGATATTTATAGTGGCTTAGGAAGCGTCTGATTGGTGAATCATAGATTGGATAATGCGGGACCAGCAGTGAGCTTACTTCTAACATTCATGATAATCTGTGTGTTTTGGCATTGGACGTTTGCAATGTTTCCAGTGAGGGTTGGTTTAGGTTTAGGTTAAGGAGTAGGGCCATATAATAAGGGATTCTACAAACTGAAACTCTCCAGTTGTGCGGGAACACTCTTCTCAATTTTAAGATAGGGAATGGGTTTGAAGATGCGTAGTTGGGGTGGCAACATGAATGCTGTAAGTCCAGGGATAATGGAAGTTTATTACTATTTGATTATTTGTAGGGGATTATTTTTCTGCTAACTGGATAATGGTTCAATTTGTATGATTATCATTACATGTCAATTATCTGCCTGTGTTCCTCCTGAATTGAGTTTATAAAACGTCATATAATGTGAGGATGTCATATTCATTTTGAGAATTGGTTTGTGTATGTGCGTCTGTCTATCTATGTTTGTGTATATGTTTGTGTGTTTTAAAATTCTACACCTCCATATTATGTTTTTGTGCAAATTTTAATTAAACATGTTTAGTCACATCACTTAAAAATTACAGCTATGATTTTTTCAAAGATTTGTCGAGTTGTTTTATTACCAGACATCAGTGTCAGTGAAGCGCATACATGGGATGAAATAAAAGAAATATGATGTTTTAAGAGGAGATAAACCAGATAACAGAATACTATTTAAACACAACAATTAATTTATTATATTTATCTCCATCATTTACCATCAGTGTTGGAGAAAGTTACTTTTGAAAGTAGTGCATTACAATATTGAGTTACTCCCCCTGAAAAAAAGTAACTAATTGCATTAGTTACTTTTTATGGAAAGTAATGCATTATATTACTTTTGAGTTTTTAAAAATGTAGGATAATTTTCTTTGAAAATGTAGGATAATATTATATTTGAGAACTTTCAGAGCCCAGAGCTGTACATGCTGTATTGAATATACATATTAGTGAAAGCATGTAAAGTAATGTGTATGCTACTTTTGTATGTTTTTGTTATTAGTTAAGTAAAATCACTGTCCATTGAGATAAAGATTGCAATAAAGCCTAAGAGTAACATTAAATAATTTATATTAAGGTCAAAGATTTTAAACCTTAACATTTCTTAATAACAAAATAAACAGTAAGATGGTAAAAAAACATCCCCAAATCAAAATAAATCTTTGAGCTTTGTACATTGAATAAATTGCTTCACATGGCTTTAACAAATCATTTTCTCTAAAAAGAAAAAAATCATACTATATTACTAAACAGTAGTAGCTTCTACATTAGACAGTGGCTGCATCTCCTCAACAGTAAAAGCAATAACCATTTTTTTCAAATTAATTGTTTTACCTGGAGAACGTGAACTAATGTCAATCATTTGTTGTTTAGCTGGAGGTATTCGATGTCGTGTTTCTTGCAATTGTCAAGAGTTTTACTTACACATAATCTAAACTTAATGACAATCCACTTCTTTGCTTTGATGAGTTAAAAACAAGAAAAATGTAAGTCTCCGGCCTACCATTGTTTCTGTTTCTAACTGTCTGTAGTGATGAAGGGCAATTGGCAAATGAATCGTTTGTTTTAATCTGATTTACACCAGATCTAGATCTGGTCGAACCAGTTCACCAAATTATCGGCATGAAATGGTTGCGTCTTTATTAGGCTAAGTACTTTATTACTTACTTTTTAACATGCCGGATACCCCCTTCTGATTCAAAATAAACCAATATCCTGAGTTATTCAGTAATATTAGAACAATACACTGACTCATCTGCTGTGAAAAAAAAGAGACCTGATGATGATGATGAGTGCGAGCCGACTGTCTGTTCACAGCACGCATTCTCTCATGAGTGTGTGATTCAACCTGACTAAGGTAACTTTTATTCCACAATATATATTTTAAAAGGCCAATTAAGGAAGGCAAAAAGTAACTGCTGTTACATTTTTCTAAAAGTAACTCAAATAATATTACTTATTTTTAAAGGTAATGCATTACTGTACTCGTTACTTTAGAAAAGTTATATTATTACATAACATGCACTAGTAACGCGTTACCCCAACACTATTTACAATAAAATGTTATCAAACACATTATTTGACATGTGGTGGAAATACACTGTCGTGGGATTTTTATGTTTGGAATGAATGAATGAAAAATCAAACAAACAAACAAATTAATTAACAAACACATGAATGCAAAAGCAATTACAAGGAACACCTATAATGAACATGTATACTGTAACTTTAGTTACATACATTTAGTATACCTAATAAATACAATGCATATTAACAACTTTATTAGTAGCTTGGAAAGTATTGCACTATTAAATACAGAGACAGTTGTATCTTGTGAAAATGATAAAAATGTCCATCCACTGACCTGTATCTTCAACTAAAAGTCTTATCTAGCGAAACAACAATCACATTTCCATTTCCAGTTCTTTACCTTTAAAGTTCATACTGTCACTATTCATCAGAAATCAACGATTTTATCAGAAGGTTACATTGCTTACATTAGTCTTTAATTGGTTGGTAGGTGGTTCCTGTCAAGAGCTGACATAAAACTGACAGTTACATTACTCTTATTTATAAGTAATTGGTTGAAAGAGAAAGATGTCTCAACTGATGACAGAGAAACTGAGTGTGTGAGAGAGAAACTGATAAAAAAAATAAAAGAGAGAGGAGGTAGAACAAAGCAACACCGATTGCCTGTGCATAGTCATCCTATCAGCATGCGGGCTGAGCGAAAGTGAGAAAAGGAAATCTGTATGAAATAAATTGAATGACCTTTATACCAACTCCATCTAATATAGCAAGTCTGTCCGCTGCTTCTGCTGTCCAGCTCCGTAAACGAAAATGGTATCGACTTCTGTGGGAAGTGAAATAATAACAGTCTGCAGGGTTGCTCATGATCGCGCCAAGCTAATTTACCTCAGAAGGACACCCAGCTTCGAGAATCAATATCTTATGTCAACGGAAGAAATAATAAGCAATTTAAAGAAATTCCTTTGATGCTACAGCAAGTCCAATGGGCCATGAACCTTGTCGGCACCAATGGAAACTAAACGGCTGCGCTCGTGAATCAGAAATCATATCAGGCCAGTAAGACAGACGCTGTGGGATGTGACTGTTTTGTTTATGAAGAAAATCATGGATGTTTTAAAATAGAAAGTGATTCCGGGAATACAGAATTGAGGTGCATTTCTAAAAAGAAGAGGGGAATGAGCAAATATGCAGTTTGTCTCTCCACATGCGTTTGTCCATCCTTCATCCTCACAACACCACAATTACCCAGAGCTTATCCTTCAGTACGACATCACAATCAGCAAGACACCACACTCTCTCTCACACTGTACAATCAAGGACTTGTTTGTCTCATCGCACTAGAAAATCTCTTAAAAGCAAGGAGCCGGAGAAGCACCACTCTTCGCTAAGTCCGCAATTACATATTTTTCCCCACTGTCAAAGGTACATCGACAGTGCAATCAATGCTTTTATTTAAACTTTTCTGAAACAAAATGTTGTGAGGAGAGCAAGAAGTGCCATTGCTGAGAGGGCAAGACTCTTTCAGATAAAACACATCTTGCTCTTTAGCTACAGAACTACAGAGAACTTCCTAATCAATAAGGATAGAGCTGTTCTTACGTGTGCCATAAGGATTTTTATGATTTTTTACAACAGGCACAGCGTTTTATAGATTACCAAATGTATGCTAATTGCCTTGAACAGTTGATTAATTAAAGAATAAGTGTATAATATTTGTTTACAGCTTCCATTATACATTTGATTATATTATTTATCTCAGCTTGTTGACTCAGATGCTAAAATATCAGAGGTGGCGTTGTTTCCAAAACAAATAAAATACTTAATATTGTCACTAGAGTACAAAATAGCATCGAGCAAATTAGATTAAGGGTGTTTTAACACTTAGATTTTGTCTCGGAACAAGACGCGTTTTCCCCATTTATCGAGGTTCATTTGGCATATGGGAATTTAGCTACCGCGCTCGGATCCACGACAAAACAACTGAAACGAACTCTGAAGCGGATCGATTGTAGTGAGAAAGCAATATAAATTAACAGACCAGGCTATATTACAGTGTATTATGGATATGTAATAGGCATATAGGGCTATATGAATGAAAATGATGATTAGGGCAGGATGTCATTCCTATCGGTAAAGGTAGTTTCATGTCAAATACGAAATCATGCTGAACTATTAACGAGAGCTGCTTATCCGTTAGGAAAATTGACCAAACTTCACTATTATCTGTGAATTTTTATCTTTATCTTTTATATTATTATCTGTTATTTCTCGCTAAAATGTAAAGCCTATAATGCACAATTCTATGAGAAAGTTTTGGTACAGTATGTCATTGGCAGGACCAGACAGAATCTGCTGTTTTTTTTTTTTTTGCTGTTTCTGCTCAGCATTTTATAAGAAATCTGCGGATTTATGCAGAATGATTTTTGGAGTATAGTAACTAAAAACTTTAAACACTAAATAAAAACTACTTCTAAACTTTTATGGTTTTTAATGCAAATCGGATCAGATCCACTTATTTGGTAAACAAATCAAGTCTCTCATATAATATAGCTACTAAAAGACAGAAAATAGTACTTTACAAACTCTATTGTGAATAAATTATAAACATTTAAATATTTGTTACAAAATATTACTGAATTACATATAAAAATGAATAAATATAGTCATGAAAATATACATAAGTAAATAAACAGATTCAATTCACAGATTTCATATGGACTTTGTCATCGGTTTTGCTACCTAATGTTTTTTTAGTACAAATTGTGGAACTTGAGTAAATCATAATGTGTTGGTATTTTCTGAATGAGAATATAGAGTATACATGTTTTTTTTTTTTACTTTGTTGAAAATATTGAACAATTGAATAGCTGTGTGTGTGTAAAAGGCTGAAATGTATCACATTTGTTGAAGGTTATTAAGGTCTTTTCATAAAATTTTGTTTGAAAGCAGATGTACAGTACAAAAAGCCCTAATCTCCACCAATTCCAAGAACTTCTTAGAAAGACATGCACTATTCTTAAATTTAAAAAGTGTGTAAAAAAAAAATTTTATCTTTCAGATTATAATAGACCCCCATATAGACCCCCCAGACCACACTTTAAAAGCCTCTGAGCTAAAATAGCAGACAATAGGCAGAATCTATGATCAAAAGGAAACAAAGCATCACAAAGGCATCACAGAGAAACTTTCTAATGCTCCAGACATGGACACACTGGTGGGTAGCCAAGATAAGTGATGAAATAATTTATGAAATGATAATTTTCCTGAATGCAAAACAAAATCAAATCATCAAAACATTTACGTTGGTTTAAGAAGAATCACTATGCAGCAGTGAAAACATTGAATTACAAATACGTTATACAGTATACGTTATACAGTATTGTTCTTTTCTTTTTTTATTACTTGTTATTAATGTTTTAAAACAGATTTTATTGTTGTATAAATTGTATTATCTTTTGCATTTTTGTATTATTTTTCTATATTATTATTTTTATTAGATACATTTAATTGTAATGCAAAAGTATAGAGTAGCACATTTAAAAAAAGTGTCAAATGCTGCACAGTTTTATTTAAAGAGCCCTATTATGCATTAAAAAAATTTCATATTTTGGTTTTGGGGTCTCCAACAATGTCTGATATGCATGCAAGGTCAAAAAACACTTCCGTTGTCTAATAATATGCATTTATTTTTACCTAATTATCCCAATGACTCCCATATGATTTGTTCAGCCATTCATTTGTTCCCAAACCCCTCCTTAGCGCCATGGTAATCTGCGCTGATTGGTTTGATGACCCAGTCTTTTGCGATTGCTCGACTGCGTTCAGCGTAAGACAAAGAGAAATGCCCACCATGGCTTATCAGCAATTTTGAGTGCAGAGCATATGTGTGAGCTCAATGCAGGAGTGCAATAAAGCAATGCAGTTAACACCATCATATTGCTCTATACATAATCCTGACACACATTCAGTATTAATCCACACAGTGCAAAAGCTGAACTATTCTGAAATTTGACCACCGCATGTGTGTAGGAACAGCTGACAGTGGCCATAGCAATGACAAATGGCAAAGGATCGCGAGCTCACAAATGCATTTAAATCCATAAACAAATCGGCACGCGCCACATTTTCAACTTAGTTTTAGATGCGATATGAGAATATAAAGAGTTAACCAGATGCAGCACAAGCTGCATGGAGCAGTGACAAGTAAAAAAAAAAACAATTAAATACATACTTTGCAAGCTAACAAAGTGGCAACCATTTTAATTGCACTTACTTACACTTGTGAAATGGAGGAAGAAACTGGTCCATGAACTGTGTACTGTAAAGTTTCTGTCAAGCTCTGGCAAAGTCCCACATCAATAGTCTTTTCTGATCCTTTCTTTAACAAACGGTTATCGAATGCCCCGTTGTAAGCGTGAAAAATTGCTAAAGCACTCGTCAGAAAAATGACGGGAACACAGCACAAGGCTGGGGCTATAAGTATTTTTTGCAAAAATAAACTTGAACCACTGACTCTTCACAGCTTCATCTTTGGGAAGGGAAAAATAACACCATCTTTCCCTCACACTTCAGCACAGCGTCTTCGCGATGTGATTCAACCAGTGTTTGTCTTCCTCTTTTTCTTTCTACACTGCTTGTGGGTGGGGCCGGGGGGGTTGTGTGGATAAATTTTACCAGGTCTGCGCGCACAACAAATGGGCGGGGCTTGAGTTCTGTATCGACGTCACGCCGACACAGCTAAACATTCATTACCCTGACGATTCATTTGAACCACCCTGAGTCCACTCTTTTATAGATGAATCAATAGTTTTAAACATGGTGCACTTTCAGATTTAAGCCTTAGCTGGATATTTCACTTTACTTACAGCTGTGTTATACACTGCATGGAAGGTCATTTCCAAAAACCCATAATAGGGGCTCTTTAAAAATAAAAATGCACTGCTGTTCTTTAAAAAAGCCAACAATAGCAGTAAATTGCTGTTTAATGTACTCTATGCGAAGTTATTATAACTTGTTATTAAATATAGCAACTACTAGATAATTGTTGCCAGTAAGTTACTGTTAATTTACTCATTACTATCATTGTATCTCATTTTAATGTAATGGGATGGCTTTCAAAACAACCAAACATAAAATAACCCATCAGGCTGCATCTTTTTGCAGTGTAGAACATTTTCAGGAAAAGAAAGAGATAAGCAAACAGCAATATTTCTGATTCTAAATGAAGAGATGGAAATATTTGAAGAGAGTGCATCTTAACAACGTCAAATAACCACTGTATGTCGTTGCAAGCGCTGGATAAATTGCCTCTTTAGCTTTTCTTCAGCCCACCTATGGCGGCCCTAGAACTTTCTCTAACATGCACACATTCGTAATAAGCACAAATCAATAAAAGCACTAGCAAACAAAAGCTCACTTAGACCTCAAATGCAGCCTTCTCTCCTGGAGCATGTGGTCCTTCAGATGCTATTACTGGCATTGATGTGCGTCTTAAATGAGCTGGGACTCTATCAGTCTGCTCTCAGAGAGAGAGAGAGACGAGCCACATTTGGACAGCTTTTTGCTCGCCTTCAACACCGATGAGGCTTATGAAATACCACCTTTATGGCTCACTCTGGACATGTGATTAGATTAGTGTAACATCACAGTATGCTTTGCTGCTGACGATTCCTGGCATGGTACATTGATTTTGTTGTAAACCCTAGGCCATGAGCTCAGACAGCATTTGGAGTGGATTGGTTGGGACAGCGTGCTGAGATGTAGGTGGTAGTTTGGGATGAGCCTTGGTGGTTGCGAATGCTGATTTTGGATTTTATTTGTAAGTGTGTGTGTGTGTGTGTGTGTGTGTGTGTGTGTGTGTGTGTGTGTGTGTGTGTGTGTGTGTAACCCTCCTGCTGTCTGGTCAGAGGCCAGAGTCATTATAAAATGTTGATGGGGAGTTGCCCAGCTGGAGAGCTGCTTACTCATCGTTCTTCTCACTGTGTGGCATAGGAAGAGACTTACAGGCAGGAAGTTGAGGGTGTGCGGATTTGTGTTTATGTGGGGGAGTGAAGGAAAACATTCCTTACCATGAAGGTAATGGTAAAATATTTCTGGTCTGAAACATTTTTGTACCAGACAAAATAAAGTACTTTAAACAGTAGTCTAAGAAGTCCATGTTTATAAAATGAGCACACATGGTAGCAAAGAGTTGATTCGGTTGGCACTTGGCACATATAGTTATGGAATGAAACAAGTAGTTTCAAATCAGTGAACCAGAATGCATATCCATCCGGCAAACTTGGATGTTCTGAACATTTACAATTTTCAATAATTTCCTACTAAGGCTGCGTTTACATGCAACTCAGGCTCATTGGATTTATGTGCCTAGGGATACATTTCTGAGAACCAAGAAAAATGTAGCTTGGACTATGTCTTGTTGCAGTGTTGGTTTTTATAAATCCTCTAAAGGCCACCGTGTACATTTTTGACAATCTTAAATATGTTACTGGGTCTTGTTTTCTCATACTGTATGTGCCATTTCTCAGAAATACACCAGAGTCTGCTGTGTAGGGGAGTGCGGGGCACAAAGTAACGCGGGGTTAAATGTAACACAGAGTTTTAAGGTATTTGCTTAGGGTTAACCATGGCATGCTTTCGAGGTTTTCACCACAGTGTCGGCTTCCTGCCAATTATTGAAAATATTCTGCAAAATTTGGATGAGAAACACAGGAGAAAACTTTTTTGCAGCATAAAAGCATTTTTTACTACAGTCGATATTTTTTTATTTGAAAGAAATTGGTGAAAGTATGTACGTAAAATCTTCTATTGTTGTGATCACGGTCTTTTAGGCTAAAAGATAAAACCCTTTTGAAAGATGTATAAAACACTGTGACTGCTAGCCAGTTTTGAGTAAAACATGACACAGCGGGGTTAGTTGTAACAGGGTGTTAACCACACACTGTTGGACACCAATTAAACTAACAAATTTTTTTTTTTATTTTGAGTGTAATGTTGAGAACTTAAAAAAAATATGTTTTTAATAGCAAATATTGTTTTATTGTTTTATTTTATTGCTAATAATGCAAATAAATGCATTGTATAATAATGGATAAATGGATAATAATGCAAATAGATTCAAATGTGTTTATCCAATAAACAAAAAAATAAATAAACATGCTGTGCTATGTAGAATAAAAAAGAAATGGGACAATTACTGAGGAAATATAGCTGCTATTTAAAGTAAACTGAATTTAAATTAATTGTGTGAAATCTGCCTTTAAAAGCATGTGTTACAACTAACCACCTGTCTGTTACAACTTGCTCCACATGTGGGGTAAATAGTAACATTTTTACTCCTGGCACTTTTGGCAAACTGCACAGAAACCATAGGTCTGGGGATCATAAATCCAGTGCTCATTTGTAGGAGAGGCTTGTGTGTTGTTGGTTAAAAAAAATGGTTTGTATAACCCTATTACTTTGTTGATTATTTGACTAAAATAAAAAAGTCTTACTTTGTGTCCCGCTCTCCCCTACATTTCTCCCCACCTCAATGTCCTTCTTGTGCGCATCCATAAGAGAAAGGCTTGTTGTCATGCATAATATATCAGGTTGAAATCGACCGACCCACTCACCCCTTCCCTAAACCAACCCATAGTGGTTTTTTTTCAGAAGCAAACTAGAAGAGAAAAGCCATAGCAACCACATGCTTTTGCTATGGTATCACACTGCTCTTTTTTTTGGGTTTCGTTTTAGCTGGTTTTTGGAACCGTTCTTCACCAGACTCAAACCTTTGTGCGCCCTGTGATCTGCGGTTCAAAATATGCCTTGGTGATAAAAACAACTGCAACAAAGCAAGAAAGTTTCACTTTTGAATGCTTCGGATTACCTTTCACATGCACTGCACGTGCAAAAACCTGTTCAATCACCACTTAGTATTTAAATCTTTTTTAAATCTGTTCTTGACATCACGTTTCCTTATGTGTCACTGTGTATGGAGTTTCTGTGTGTTTCAGTATGGCAAGTAAAGGGAATACAGCGCAAATGCGCAGGTGAGTCCAAAACACAAAGCTTTGCCAGGAGTGTTTTAACAGGCACTCAATGTAAATTCAGACAGACAAAAAAAAGTAACAAATGCCAATTATTTTTTGTTGTTGTTGCAAAAATAGCCTAGATCAGTGGTCAATAACAGGCGAATTGATGTTCTGTGTCCATAAGTTTCCCATACGGACTCAGACATACAGCCTATAGTTTGCGCAGGCCTTTTACTTCAGTCCCGCTCCTGCTGAGGGTTATTCTGCACCTGATCGCTCCCACTATTTATTTATTCTGTTTACCCGCTGTCTGCAAAGAAAGGTTTTCTTCTCTATGTGCTGTTCCCGCTAATTTAAGTGAAAAAAAAGCTGAACGCTCTCTCTTTCCCTAAGTTTCATTCACTACGATGGTGCTGATAAGTGATAACGGAGCACTCTGGAATGATTGTTAATAAAAAAGGTTGTTGCTTTTGTAATGCAAGCATAATGTAAACAGAAGTAATCAATACTCTAAATTATTATTGTTGATTATTTATTGTTGAGACGAGATGTAAAATAGAAAAAGGGGAAATTTAAGCTTTTACTTCATTTTTTAAATCATTTTATTTGAACATACAACTTTCAAAATACCCTACTTTTATTTAATTAAGGAGAAATCATGCAGATTTACAGTCTTATGTGTGAAGCCTGTTGTATTGTCAAGTGTTTGTTATCCAATAAATATGTATATTGTTCTTTGAATTTTTCTGTGGCCATTTTTTTTCTAAACATAACACATACCATACCGTACCGAAACAGTGATACATACCAAACCTTGACTAGATTGAACCCTTGCACCCCTAGTGGCAAGCTACCGAGCAAACCAGTCATGATGGAAAAGCCATCCATATGGAGGTAAGCAGTCAGTGGTTCCACACAATTAATATAAGTGGTACTTATATTAAGTATGCTAGGTAAGTATTTAGCGATGTCACGCTTGTTACAAAAACAGTACCTGTTAGAAAGTGATGACAATAGTGCAGTCAGTGGCTCGTTGTTGGTGTGTATGTAGAATTTGCCTTGTGTGTATGATGCTCCTCTGCTGTTGGTTGTAATGTGAAGTAAATTCACACTTTGCTGATGAAGTGTTAGCAACACTTGAGCAACAACCATACTGCCACACATTCCATCATTGCTGTAGACTTTCTTATGTCTCATTCACACTAGCAGCGACTTTGTAGTTGCCTGTCGCTCAGTGTGGCGACCTGCTGCAAAAACAGGTCTGTGTAGGTCTATAGCACAGAGAATACAACTAGCTGAGAGAGGATCACGTGAGCTCTACTGGTGCTCCTATTAGTTGTCGCTCAAGAAAGTTGCTTTTCATTTGCATAAAGTGTAAAAGTATCTCAACTTTGGTGCGTTAGTTGACTCGCCCACTTTGTTGCGTTACTCGACTCACCCACCTGGTGGCCAATGGTCGATGTTGCTCGCATAGATGAAGGTCGCCAGAAGTTGCTCACTCTCCATTGAAAGGAACGGTCGCTTGTCACTTTGCCACTGCAAGTTGCTCGTAGTGTGAATGAGGCTTTGAACACATACAGTGCTCAGCATATATGAGTACACCCCATTTTAAAAATGAATATTTGTACCCATTTCTCAGAGAATATAGGCAATGTATTTTGGTGCATTTAAACAAAACAGATTTATTAAACAGATATATTTATTAAAATAATATTTTCGTCACCAAACATATTTAGAAATTGTAAGATAATACAATTAAATTCAAGCTAAATATTGAAAAAAAATACAAACTACAAAAATAGTTTAAAGTTGTTTTTTTTTTGTATTTAATATTTTTTCTGTAACATGAACATTTGGGTGTACTAGTTTTTGCACTTATTGTAAGTTATTTTTTTAGATAAGCTCCAGATTTTATGTGCCGCTTCTCACGATACGTGGTCAGATGAATTAAGCATAATGATATGTTGCAATATTTAAAATGTATTTATTCTATATTCTAATTAATAATTATTTATTATAATAATTATTTATAATTTATTTTATTTTTATTTATTTTTTTATTCGTTTATTTAATATTTTAAACAAATGACAGCTTTGTATACAATAGGAACAAAATGCTGAAATAAAAGCTCCATAATGGTGCTGGCACTTGATTTTTTGTGTCTTGATCACGTATTATCCCTTTTACCATGAGCATATGGTCATTGCTAAAACTAGTTTGTTCATTAATTCATTCATTTTCTGCTAGTTTGTTGTGACACAGCTAATTAATACAGCAGACTCCCATTTAATATAATAATAATGTATACATTTTTAATATCATAATTAATGTCAATATTGGTTATCACAACACTCTAGTACAGTATATATATATTTATTTTTTATCTACAATTCATAGATAAAGACACAGAGTTTTGGAACAACACATAGGTGTATAATAGACAGTTTTGATTTTAGGTCAACTGTTCTGTAAACGAATGAATAGTGTGTAAAGGTGACCTCTTTCTTTCCATCACTCTCTTTCAGAATTTGTGCTGTGGCAGCAGAAACACGTAATGCAATGAAGCATCAATCCTGAATGGCAAACAAAGAGAAAAGAGAAGAGAGGAGAAAGAGAGGAGGTGGAGACACAGTCAGAGCAGAATATTAATGCTATCACTAGACTCTCATTCACTATGACTTCAGAGTCATTTTCAAATAAAGCAGTTAGTTTCATCAAGTTCACACCATGAGGAATATCAATGAAAGATCTTACTTATACTGTAAATTTGAATTTGACAGTTTTTTGTAGATGCACTCAGGTATCAAAGATAAAGATTATGTTTTAATCTTAAAATTATTTTTAAGCTACTGTATTAGTGCTGGTGACGCAGTGGCACAGTAGGTAGTGCTGTTGCCTCACAGCAAGAAGGTTGCTGGGTCTCGGCTGGGTCAGTTGGCGTTTCTGTGTGGAGTTTGCATGTTCTTTTGGCGTTCGCGTGGGTTTCCTCCGGGTGCTCCGGTTTCCCCCACAGTCCAAAGACATGCGAGACAGGTGAATTGGGTATAGGCTAAATTGTCCATAGTGTATGAGTGTGAATGAGTGTGTATGGATGTTTGCCAGAGATGGGCTGCAGCTGGAAGGGCATCTGCTGCACAAAACACATGCTGGATAAGTTGGCGGTTCATTCCGCTGTGGCAAATTTCTGTTTAATAAAGGGACTAAGCTGAAAAGAAAATGAATAAATGAATGTATTAGTGCTTTGGCTGACTTGAATCATCTCTGCAAAACTTTCATTCTGACTAAATGAAATCCCAACAGCTGCACCATATTCTATATAATTTTCTCCTTCTTACTGATTGGTGCATATGAGAACAATAACAAACAGTCAGAGCCAATCGCAAAGCATCTGGACCTGAGCAGTTCGGAGGCAGAACTTGCATACAATGTTCTAAATACAAAACCATATATATATAATGTATGTGTGTGTGTGTGTGTGTGTGTGTGTGTGTGTGTGTGTGTGTGTGTGATGAGATGTTTCGGATGAGGTCCTGACTCTTTGTGGTCATTAAAAATCCCATGGCACTTCTCATAAAAAGTAGTGATGTAGCCCCGGTGTCCTAACCATGTCCCGATCATGGCCTCCCAATCATCCCCCCATCCACCAAATTGGCTCTATTAACTGTCTCTTCACTCCACCAACAGCTGGTGTGTGTTGAGCGCACTGGCGTCATTGTCCTGTGGCTGTCGTTGCATCATCAAAGTGGATGCTGCACACTGGTGGTAGTGTGGAGAGACAAACCCGCCTCATGATTGTGAAGCACTTTGGGTGTATGGCCATATAAATACACGTTACACTACATTTCATTCATTCATTCATTTTCTTTTCGGCTTAGTCCCTTTATTAGTCTGGGGTCGCCACAGGAATAAATCTGCAAATAATCCAGCATATGTTTTACGCAGCAGATACCCTTCCAGCTGAAACCCATTACTGGGAGACACCCATAAACTCTCAATCACACACATACACCACGGCCAATTTAGCTTACCCAATTCAACTATAGCTTGTCATTAGACTTGTGGAGGAAACTGGTGCATCCGGAGGAAACTCACGTGTACACAGGGAAAACATGCAAACTCCACACAGAAACGCCAACTGACCCAGCCGAGGCTTGAACCAGCGACCTTCTTTTGAGTTCACTAAACCAAAGACAAAAATAAACTCTTTAGTTTGCGTTTCTGTGTCCATTTCTTTTTTATGAGCAACAGAATTGACCAGGGCAGCTAATGAGGAGAGAAACCGAATAAAAATGCAGCTGCACATGCAGCAGATTAATTGCTCTCATCAGCTTTGGTAATAATGCGATAATGTGTTTTTCAGGAGTTAATGTAAATTGCGGTAAGAACATGTAGACTAAGATAAAGAGGAAGCGAAGACAATGGGAAGCTGCTTGGCTGTCTTGATTAATGGCAGTGGGAAATTCTTTGGACTTTTGTCTGTGTTTCTGTGTGGTAAAGTATTGATGAGCTTACAGGATGCTGAAAATCAGATTGGAAAGAACTGCACATTCTCTTCAGGACATATTGATTGAGAAGGCAAACGCTAAACCCAAATTCACAATCAGAACCCCACTGTGTTCTGACTGACAAACAAACACAAGTAGCTCTTTAACAACAGCAATGGAAGGGAACATTTCACATCTTTGATTTGAGGACTGGCCGTAGGAGGGCACTTGGACAACAGCTGCCACTTCAACTCAACCCTTTTCGAAGGAAAGAAAACAACATCATAATATTAACAATAAAATCTAATGTTGAGTGTTTGTTAAAAAAACTAATTAAGATAGGCCTGCTATGTGTTCTGGTCTGGTGGCTTGTGTTATTAGTCCATTCGACTTGCAGCCTGCTGTCAGTCTTTTGATTTAATGCCAGCTCTCCACTATGGAGTTAAATAACACAATATGAGACCTTCAGCTGAGACAATAATATTATGAGAATCGTTAAAGATGTCTGTGTGAACATATAATGAGCATTGAGTGGAAAATCTTGTTAGATTCTAAACAGTAAAAAATCAAACAAGCTCTAGTGTTGAGGAATTATTAAAGTGGCAGTTTAAGCTTTACATCACATTTCATTTGTTCATTTAACTGCTACAGTCAGACTTTTTTTTAAGGCTGGCCAAGGCAGCATTTATTTGATGGAATAAAGAAACTAATATTGTGTAAAAACGTTTTTAAACTTAAAAAGAACGTTTTTATTGTAGTGTAGTTTAAAATTATTTTTTTTGTTGTGCACGATTACTTCAGTTAAGACAAAAATTTATTCATTCATTCGTTTTCTTTTCAGCTTAGTCCCTTTATTTATCTGGGGTTGCCACAGCACAATGAACCGCCAACTTATCCAGCATATGCCCTTCCAGCTGCAACCCATCAATCGGAAACACTCATACACTCCCATTCACAAACACACTCACTACAGACAATTTAGCTTATACCCAATTCACCTATAACGCATGTCTTTGGACTTGTGGGGAAAACCGAAGCATCCGGAAGAAATCCACGCCAACACGGGGAGAACATGCAAACTCCACACAGAAATGCCAACTGACCCAGCCGAGGCTCAAACCAGCCACTTTCTGAAGTAAGTAGAAAACAAACAAAACAAATGGATCTCTAAGGTAAAAATGAATTTTACTCTGATTTAATAGTCTGTTGTTCAATTTGTTAAGAAAAATGAAATAAAATCATACTATTTTGATAACATATGAAAATACATGCATTTATAGTATTACTTTAAAAAAAAATCTATTTATTTTGAATTTGCTAAAATAATCAACTATTTTCAACTTTGACAATTCCCAAAAAAATTATAACTTAAAAACAATAACAAGTAACTTAAATAATAATTAATAACAAGAATAAAATTGACCATAACTGAGGACAGAATCAGAGTTTGAGAATCAGTTCCCTGTGACACTGAAGAAAATGGAATAAATTATAAATTATAACATATCAGTTATATTCAGAGGTATAAATCATAATTTATAAGAAAATAAAATTTATATTTATTTGTTTGACCAGTAATATATTATTAATCATTCATTTTCCTTAAGCTTTGTCAGTATTTATTAGAGGGGTCGCCACAGCGGAATGAACCGTCAACTATTCACAATCATGAGGGGGGGGGGGGTATTTTCACACCACCATCAGTATACAGCATTCAATTGAATGATGCAACAGCAGCCACAGGACAATAACGCCAGTGAGCTCACCAAACACTAGCTATTGGTGGAGTAGAGAGACAGTGATAGAGCCAGTTTAGTGGATGAGGATGATTGGGAGGCCATGATGGATAAGGGCCAAAGGAGATAATTTGGCCAGGACACCGGGATTCCACCCTTCCTCTTTACAAGAAGTGCCATGGGATTTTTTAACAATCACTGAGAGTCAGGACCTTGGTTTAAAGTCTCATTCAAAAGACGGAACTGACAATATAGTGTCCCCTTCACTATCCTGGAGCATTAGAACCAGATTGAGTGCCCCCTGCTGGCCTCTCTAACACCACTACCAACAGCAACCTAGTTTTCCCATGTGGTCTCCCATCCAGGTACTGACCAGGATCTGCCCTGCTTAGCTTCAGTTTTGAACCAGTCTTGGGCTGCACAGCGCATGCCTTCCAGCTGCAACCCGTTTTTAGGGAACACCCATACAATCTCACATTCACACACATAATTATACTCTACGGCCAATTTAGTTCATCCAATTCACCTATAGAGCATGTCTTTGGACTGTGAGAAACCAGATCACCTGGAGGAAACCCACGCCAACAAGGGGAGACCATGCAAACTTCACACAGAAATGCCAACTGGCCCAGCCGGGACTCGAACCAGCTACCTTCTTGCTGTGAGGTGACAGTGCTAATCACTGAGCCACTGTGCCGCCACATTATTAATATATTGTATAAAAAATATAGTCAAAATAAAAATAATAGTACAGCCTATTTCTCATCCCCAATAAAATGTATATTACTTTCCTAAAAATTTCAGTTGTTTTCAAATTCAAAGCAGTTGTCGTCATTGGCACTAAAAACAAAAGTGGAGCATCATAAAGGTGAGTAAATAATTAAACAATTTTAATTTGTTTTCCGTCAACATCTAACAGGTTATTTGCATGAAGCTAAAGCTTAACTTCAAACTAAACTTCTCAAATGAACAGAGTAAAAAAAAATTGTTTAATACTCTACACTCGAACATAATCTTTTATGAATGATGTTTCTCTGCGCTCCTCCGCACATTTCCAAGTATCCCCTCCAGCTCTAGCAGAACATTACCAACCATCAGAACCAGCCAGACTGACGCCGACACAGAAAAGCCTTCACTGTACATGTCATACCTTCAGGCTTTCACATGCACACACAAAAAACAATTATCCATGACAGCATTTCACTGGCTAATTTTCACTTTAATGTTCAGCCTCATGAGCTTGTGTGAAGGGTTATCAGAGTGAAATAGGGTGTTTTAATTTGCTCTTCAGTCATCATAAATTTGCTAAGACTGTGTGCAGTGGGACAAGTATTTCTTGTAATAGAAATTATTCTGCAGTGAAATATACCCACTGGTTTTCATGCTGCTAAATTGTAAGGTAATCATTCAAGTTTATATTAGGTTTCTCAACAGAAAATTGTGACATCTATTGACCTGATTCAATGCATAATGGAAAGCATGTTATTTCCTTCTGCGACAAATGAATTTATATTCAATCAATGCACTGATAATATAAATATATATGTGGGTGAAACTGAAATGTGTTCATTTAAAGTGTGCCTAAGCTTCGGTTAACCTCAGACAAGGTCATTTATTTCAGCTGCCTATTGTAGAAGTGTTTACCCATTTCAAGGCTGTTGCGGTGATGTATTGGCTTTGGGAATCCTATCAGCTTCGCTATTATGGGCAAACTTTCTAATTTTGCTCAGTTAGAGATGGCATATGGAGGTATGACCAAGCAGGATTTACTAGAAGGAAGTAAAATGTGTAAATGCCGAAAGGTCAGGGTGGGTGGAAGATCAGAAATTCATGAGTTTAGTCAAGGCTTTTACTTATACTTGACCATTTATAGCACCAAATCATCTTAAATAATGAATGAGTCATTTCAAAATGAACATAAGCTCTGTTATTTCACAGCTTATTAAGTGGTTTCTTTTAAAGCAAGAAATGTCAGTACCGATATGAATCTGCACTAAATGTGTAGCAGTTTGACAACCAAAGCTGTGCTTTGACAAGTTTGAGTGGCGGTTTATTAATTAGTTAATTAATTTGTCACATTTATAAATTAGCGTAACAATTCAGCAGTGTTCTCTGTAATGTCATTTTAAGAACGTTTGAAACTCATTAAATAAAAATGAAAAATAAATGAACGCACATGAAAACAAACATCTTAATGAAATTCAAACATTGATACTTAGTGCTACTAAAATGTTTTAAGGGGTGGTCCAGAATTTAATTTTAAGGCTTATTTGTTTATAAGATGCAAAGCAATGTGTGCTCATGCTTCACTTGTAGAAAATCACGTTATATTTTCATATATCTTTTTTTAATTATATACAGCTACTCAGCTAACATAATAACGACTGCCATATATTTCTTAGTTCCTTTGAAAGGACCTCCCTCAAGAGACTATAAATGGTCAGCTAACATAATGTGCTGTGAATCACGGATTAGCTCCATGTCACCAGTAAAGCGTCACGCCTCCACAAGCATGTGCTTTGCCTCAGCTGTGTAAACAGTGTCAGTCAGAGTAGCAGTATCTGTTTGAGCCTTAATCAGACAGAAAAAGAAAAGGATGAACCTCCCCAGATAGCAGGTAATAATCGGCCCGAGCTCGGCTGCCCTTCGGCTCCTCCGGCTCCGACTAGGCATCGGCGAGTGTTATCTGGGCCGAGTATGGCCCGCAGCTCGCTCTCTCGCACATGTGTTTGTGATGAGGTTGTAAAGCCCTGGCCCGCTTCTAAAGTCCGGGCTGCTTCTGGCAAAGACTCGGGTTGTTTAACTTTTGTCCAGATGGTGGCGGTAATGCTCCAAAAAGCTGGTTGGCAACTGCCATAAAGATCACAAGAAGAAAAAGAAGCTTTGGAGACCGGTTTCAGAGGAGAGGCTGAGAGCTGGTGGGAGGAAGAGGGCGGAGCGCGGTTTCCGGTGATCTACTTTCTGAGTAGACAGGAGGAGAAATGGCGGCACACAATGCTGGGCGGCAAGCGAAATCAAAGACTAATGTATTTAAACAAGATGAAAGAAGAGCTTACGAAAATACAAACTCGGAGGAGAGCGGAAGGCATGAACTAGTTAGTGAATGGGTCAGAAGAGAAGGATCATGGTATGAGGAGGAAGATATGGAAAGCGAAGAATGGACGGAGGTAGGAGGTAAAAAAGTACAGGAATCAGAGAGAAGTCAGGGTGGAAATACAAGTAGGAAAAGGGGATTAGAAGAAAATAGTTTAGAGGAAAATGAGAGAATGATTCGGCGAAAGATAGAAAGGGAACAGTTTAAAATAATTCTGGTGATGGAAAAAAAAGATGATGGCGGATTAAGCCCTATAGCACTTACAAAAGAGCTAAAAAAGAAAATAGGGGAAATAGAAATGGCAAAAATTCTGTATGATGATACATATTGATAATATGTAAATCGGAAGAACAGAGAAATAAAGCAATGCCCATAGGAAGTGTGGGTAAAAAGACTGTAGTGGACAAAAAAATAATGAATTGACAATCCGGGACCCGGGGAGTAGTATGGGGAATTCCGGTGGAAGAAGATTTGGATAATGTTAAAAAGAACATACATGGAGGAATGGTAAAGAGTATTAAAAGGCTAAATAAAAATGTAAATGGAAAAAGAGTACCAAGTTTGTCTGTACTTATTGAATTCCAAAATGGAAAACTACCAGAAAGAATCAAAATTGGTTACATGAGCTACAATGTCAGAGCATATGTTCCTCCTCCTCTGAGATGCTACAAGTGTCAGAGATATGGTCACATTGCAGCAATTTGTAAAGGGAAACAAAGGTGTGCAAAAATCTATCATGGGAACAAATAACCCAAAGACTTGAATCAAAAGGCAAGTCGGCAAGTCAGACTGAATAAAGTAAATGTTTTTAATTCAATGGAACGCTAGAAGTATTATTGCAAATGGGCAAGAGTTTAAAGGTTTTATCAGTGAGTTGGAAATCAAACCAGATATTATATGTATTCAAGAAACTTGGTTGAAACCTTCTTTAGATTTTGTTTTAGCAGGATATGTTATTGTCAGGAGAGATAGAATAAATGGTAATGGGGGAGGTTGTTGTATATGTATTTTTATAATCCATGCAAAAAGTTATCAATGGAAAATTTGGAGGAATTGACAACACAATTACAAGGAAAAATTATTTGTTGTGGGGATTTTAACTGGCACAATGCAATATGGGATAAGTATAATGATTCAAATGGAATAGTAATAGAGGAGTTAATGGAAAACTAAAATTTAGTATGTGTAAATAATGGAGAGGGAACTAGAATAAATGTGACAAATGGGAAGGAAACGGCAGTAGATATAACAATTATGTCTGAAATGTTAGCAGGAATATGTAACTGGGAAGTTAAAAAAGATAGTACAATAGGAAGTGATCATTACCCAATTTTTATAGATATTGGGGTAAGAAATAAGGTAAGTAAATCAAATGGACAGGTTAAATGGGTTTTTAAAAAAGCTGATTGGAAAAAATTTAAAGAAATAAGTAATGAGACAATGAATTTAATTAATGTCGAAAAAGATATAGAGGAATTAAATCAAGATATTTGTGGAGCTATAATAATGGCAGCAAGACAATCAATTCCATTAAGTAGTGGGTGTAAGAAACAAAAGATAGTTCCTTGGTGGACTGAGGAATGCTCCAAAATAATAAAGGAATGAAATGGGTCGTTTAAAATACTTAAAAGGTCACATAATTTTGAGAATTTAATTAAATATAAAAAAATGCAGGCAAATGTAAGAAGAACCATTAAAATAGCTAAAAGAGAATATTGGAAATTATTTTGTGAATCTGTAGGGAGAGAAACAGATATTTATAAAGTGTGGAGCACGATAAGGAAAATGAATGGAGTGAGGAGAGAGTTTATATATCCAACATTAATTAATAAGTAAGAAATAGCTATTACAAAAAAGGAAAAAGCTGAAATGTTAGTGAAATCTTTTAGTGAAATACATAGTTCTGAAAACATAAGTGAAGAAGGGAAGAAAGGAAGAGAGAAAACAACATTAAAATTCAGAGAATTAATGAGGGAGGAAGAAGACAATGACGACAATGTACTTAATTTACCATTAAATATGGGAGAGTTAAATAAGGCATTGAGTAATACCAACTTATCGGCACCAGGCAAAGATCAAATATGTTATATGATGTAAAAAAATTTAAGTGAATTATCAAAAGGTATTTTATTAGAGTTTTATAATAAAGTATGGGAAAAAGGAAAAATACCAAGAAGCTGGAAAGAAGCAGTGGTGATCCCAATCCTTAAACCAGGAAAGGAAGGGAAAGGTCCATGTGATTATAGACCAATCTCTTTAACATCTCATTTGAGTAAGATTATGGAAAAAATTATTAATCAAAGACTAACATATTATATGGAAACTAGAGGATATATAAGAAACTATTAAAGTGGTTTTGGGAAAGGGAGAAGTACAACAGATTCGACTGTGTGTTTAGAAGATGAAATCCCTAGAGCTCAGGTTAATAAAGAAAAAGTTATTTCAGTATTTTTTGACATTGAAAAAGCGTATGATATGATGTGGAAAGAAGGAATAATAATTAAGTTGAAAATGGCAGGAGTTAAAGGGAAAATGTTAAAATGGATTAAAGATTTTCTTTTTGAAAGAACAATACAAGTAAAAGTTGGTCAAGAATTGTCAAGGATAGAAAAAATCGAAAATAGTACACCACAAGGAAGTATAATTAGCCCTTTATTATTTACTATTATGATTAATGATGTTTTTTTCAGATATTGAAAAAGAAATGGGTGTATCCCTTTATGCAGATGATGGGGCAATTTGGAAACGTGGAAAAAACATAGTATTTATTCAAAAGAAAATACCAAAGGCAATTGCAAAAGTAGAAAGATGGTCATATAAGTGGGGTTTTAGATTCTCGGTAGAAAAAAACAAAGGTAATGCTATTCACAAAATGTAGAAAAACTAAAGAGATTAATTTTAAATTATATGGTCATGAAATAGAAAGAGTGTCATGTTTTTAAATTTTTAGGTATATGGTTTGATGAAAAACTCACTTTTAAAACATATACAAAAAATGGTTGATAAAAGCAAAAAAGTAGTAAATGTGATGAGATGTTTAACGGGTAAACTATGGGGAGCTAGTAGAGTAGCATTAAGAGAAATATATACAGGATTGATGAGATCTATGTTTGATTTTGGGTGCATTATATACCAGTCTGCTGCAAACAGTTTATTAAAAGAAATAGACAAGGTGCAATATAAGACTTTAAGATTATGTACGGGAGCAGTAAAATCCACACCAATTGCAGCTCTGCAAGTAGAAATGGGGGAAATGCCTTTAGAAATCAGAAGAACTGAGATGTCTTTAAGGTATTGGATTAATGTCATGGGGCATAACCTACAACATCCGTCAAGAATATTGTTGGAACCAACATGGGAGAAAAGAAAGAGTAAAATTAAAAACTTTGGATGGGTTATACCTAAAATAATTAAAGAATTTAATTTAAATGAAGTATCAATAAGTCCTACAGTGCCTTGGTCAACAGTCCCATTATGGTTAATATCTCAACCCACAGTAGATCTAACAATGTTAAATAAAGAAGGAAGAGATGACCCAAAACCCAGTGCACAAAATACATATCGATATATAAAAAGAAATTATAAAGAATATGTGCAAATATATTCTGATGCATCAAAAGATAGGGAAAATAAAGTAGGAGTGGCATTTAGTGTTTCAGTTTTTAATATCAAGACATACAAAAGAATATCAGATAAACTGTCAGTTTATACAGGTGAAATGACTGCAATTGTATTGGCTTTAAAATGGGTAGAAGAAAACAAACCAAAGAAGACAATTATATGCTCGGATTCAAGCTCAGCTTTAATATCAATTAAAACAGGACAATCAGAAGGTAGAACAGATATTTGGATTGAGATTTTACAATCAATCTACAGTATTCAAAACATGGAGATCTGTTTAGCTTTTATCTGGGTTCCAGCACATGTTGGAATTGTAGGGAACGAGGAAGCAGATAAATATGCAAAGGAGGCCACAAAAAAAATCACAAATTGACATGTTTCTAAGACTTAGCAAAAACGAAATTAAGGTAATTATTCAAAAGTATGTGAGAGAGAGATGGCAAAAGAAATGGGAAGAAGAAAGAACAGGAAGATGGTATTATATGATTCAGAGGATGGTGGGTAAAATCAGAACAGTAGGGAGAAATAGACGTGAGGAAACAGTTATTTCAAGATTAAGATTTGGACACACTGCCCTGAATAGTGGATTGTATAGAATAGGAAAACATCAAAGTGGAAATTGTAATATGTGTAATGAACAAGAAAATATAGAGCATATCATAAAGAAATGCCCATTATATAAAAGGGAAAGAGATATGATGATGATAGACATTGGAAAAAAATATTGAAAATATAGATATTAATTTGGTTTTAAGTAGTGAAGTGGAAGATAAAGAAATGAAAGCATTATTAATGTTTCTTAGAGAAACTGGACTATATAATAGAGTTTGAATTTAAAGAATAAGAGGGTAGAACTTTCAATTCTGATCCACACTCCTAACCAGTATATGGCGGAAATGCATCATAAAGTTGAATGCCAACCGCCAATAAAAAACTACGAAGAAGAAGAAGAAGAAGAAGAAGAAGCTTTGGAACTTGTGGATTCCGGTCAGCAAGGTAAGGTTTTTACTGCTTGTATACTGTATACTATGGAAATTTAGTGTTCAAAACATTTTTCACGGTGTTAGGTTGTAACAGTGTTTAGTAATTTAAAACAATTCGATACAAAATGCAACTTGTTTTAAAGAAACACGACTGAAGCTAATCGATGTGTATGCTAACGTTACAAACACGTCTGAAAGTTCCTGTTCCTTTACACAATGTTAGATTGTTACAGTGTTTAGTAACTAAAAACTATTTTAATTATTTTAAAGAAACATGACTGAAACAAATTAGTGTGTATGCTATGTTAAAGAAAGTTTCTGTAGACGAATCTGTTAACACTAACATGGCAAAACATGTGCTTTTTATTTCTGAGTTAACATTATAAACTACTGTGGGTGTTTAAAAAGTAATTTTACAGGCATATACTTGCCCAACAGAAATAATACTGAGTGATCACGTGTAAATAAAAATTAATCATTTTGGATTTCTAAAATATTATTGTTTAACTTGTTTATGCAGTGCATCACGAAAAGTGATCGAAACTCGATACTGTTTACTATTCTCTTTAAATGATCTAAGATAAATATATTAGTATGTGCTTTTATTCATATCTGTTAGCCTATGTGAATCAATTATATCGTATGTTCAAGCTGTAATTTGTGCATGTAAAACTGAACGTCTTAAAGCAGATTTTGATATGGTTTTTTTGGTTATTGACAGTTAACTTAAATGAATTGGTAACAATATTTTTAGTTTAAGTCTTATTATTCTTGTTTAACAAAGGTTAGTGAGGTCATTTTGCAGCACATCACAGAGACAAAAGATGCCAATGGCACACTCTTATGAACATGTGAATATACATGTTAAAGTTAGGTGCTTATAGTCCATTATAAGCTGTAAACTGCTGATACATTTTCAACATACTTGAGCTTTTCAGACTTTACATTACTAATTGCTTCACAAACAGCTGAAATGGTTTATTGGTATTGGCTATCATCTTCATCAAACATTTTCCACAATGTTAGGTTAACAGTGTTTAGTAACTTACAACTATCTGATCCAAAAGGTTTCTTATTTTAAAGAAATTTGACTGATTGTGACTTATTTTGCTTTAAGTAGAATTTTTTGGCTAATGCTCAAGGGGTATAATGTTTATTTCAGACTTTTTCAGATTAGTTATTATTAATGTTTATATTGATTCCAGTGAGGATAAACATTTTTATACACTTTTTTTATATGTTTGTTTGACAGTTCCATGACAAGATCCTTGAGCAAGATCAAACAAGCTCGACACAGAAGAGGCCAGTATATGTAAATCATGGCTGAAAATTATGAGTTTTACTTTGTGAATTCTAGTATTTGAATTGGGCAAGGGCCAGTGTTGCTCAGATTTTGAAGTCTTTGCAAACTCATTGTAGTGATGACACTCCTCACTATCCAAATGTCTTATATAGTAAAAATGAGGCCCCTTAAGATATAGACTTTGATAACCTAGATGATTTTGATATGACATCTGAAGGCTCAGTTAATGAGTTCCATATTATGGGGTTCGAGTCATCTGAAATGGAAGTTGTGCGATTTATTTATTTTTATTTTATATTTTTTTCTCTTCTTCATGGGTACAGAATGATGTATGTATGTGCTTGGCCATTTTACAAATCTATGTCTAAGAATCATAAAGCTGTCACACTGCATGAGTCCCCGAATGAATCTTGTGCAACCTTCAGGGTGCTGATTATTTACACTATAGGTATTATAGCTATTCATTAACTTTGATAGCATTTCAGTATTTTAACTTTTTTTGGAGGGAGGTTAACAACAATGTGATGTTTTATTATAGACGCATATGAAAAAGCTTGACTCAAACTTCCACAGGCAACTGTGATGTCTGACTTACAGACAGTTGAGGACGATGATCGACCGTCATACACTAAAAGAAAGAACAGGTTTGTTTGCAATTATTTTAAACGCATACTGTCAACATTATTTCATTGATCTATTACAACCTGTGAGTTTTGCCCTGGCACTATATTAAAATTATGTTTTTATTTTGTAAATGTATCTGATAATGGGACATAAGACACAACTATAGTGACAATGATGAAGAAACAATATTTGGAACAAAGAGGCTGGGAAAAAAAGCAGATATGAAGATTTCAGAAATCGATGCAGCACCGCAAGTACCATCACCACCAATGACTATGGCAGAATCCTTAAGGACGCCATCAAGATGCACAGATACTGTACATTCCAGTACGCCTACACATACACACTGTGGAAGAAACAAAGTTACAAAAATGTAAAGGAATTTGCAAAGAACATATCAGGTAAGCACAGAATGCATTGATACACCTGGGCTTTTTACTCTTATTGTGACAACTCCAGCTCTTCTACACTACAGTTGGACATTGGTTTGTTTGTGCACAACAGACAGTTACAATCCTATGCTGTAATGTAACATCTTCACCTTCACAGGGGAGCATCATGTTGATGGGTCATCAAAATCCATCAGACATCCTGTAATCTTCAAGTTCACACAGCAGCTGTCAGTTCTCCTCCAACAGGCGCTTTACTTCTACACATCTGTCCATACACAATTTACAATCATTTTGTCTCGGCAACCTCCTTAGTGTTGTGTCTCTCCTCATTAGTGTCCCTTATCATCTTCAACCTCACGTGTCTCCTCTGCATGTTGATATATTTTGCGTCTCAATGCAGCAGGCCAGGACACGCGATGCATCTGTTATTACCGCTACAGTCTGTCAATATCCTTTCTTCCGAGAGGGAAATGTAAAATATCTGTCGTCGTGATATTTTTTTTTACCTTTTTGATCGTGTGATTTACTATTACAGCCCTTAATACAACAAGAACGTAACACTGTATTTACTCTGCGAAAGACGCTATAACTCGGATACAACACAAATGGCGGCTATGTCCCATAGTGCAACTCGGTGTTTACGGGCGTGACGTCACCTGACAAAGACCGATACCATGTATCAAGTACCAATGTAATATCAAAAGGTTTTATATCAAGGTATATGAAGACTTAGGCGCGCTAGCTCCGGGCCGCAGCGCACATAACTCGCGGGACGATTCTGGCTCGGATGCGGCAGCGTCGGCTGAGTCGGCTGAGTCCATATAGGCATCCGGCCCGAGTACGGCAGCCGGAGTCGGGCCGAGGGGTAAGTCTCCGGCAGGCGAGAATCTAGCCGGAACTGGCCCGAGTATATTTTGCTATCTTGGTCATGCCTGCTCTCCAAAATAAAATCTGACGAGTGAAAATAGGGTGTGGCTCCTTTAAGAGAGGATCGTATGTGTGTGTTTTGTGTGTGTAGATGCATGTAACACTAGAACTGCATGTGTACGAGACTGATTTTTATTTTTCTCTGATGCTCGAATTAAGTATTTTTCTTTAATATGCAGTGACGCTGTTGACAGGACAATAAATCGCGAGCTGTGGAATGCGACCCGTGTGAGTTTTGATTGATTTTTCTGCTGCAACACAAGTTAGGCGAGCTATCCTGCATTTTTCCCCCTAACTTTACGCATTAAATGTCTTTCACATGTATTCGGAATAAGCATGTGTAAGTAATATGAAACGTTCGCATATCTTTTGTGTTCATTATCTGAGATGTAGAACGCTGGAAAAGCAGCTGCATAGAGAGACACTGCAGCACTGTAAGAATGTGGGTGTTTACAGTGGTTTGACTGCTAAATATGAAATTGTAGCTAAATTGTCAGCGGTCCTAAACAGCATTTCCCGTTGTTTACATCCTTGCTACAACATAGCGTTAACGCACACTGTGCATGTCATAGCATTAGATTATAATTAGATCCGTCAGACCCGTCTTATGTCTAGAGAAAGAAAAAGAGGCTTAGAATGCCAATTTAACTTAAGTTATGTGATGTATGTACATACAAATCTAGATTCTTTACTGACATTGACAATTCCATGAACCAATTATTATCCACAGAACCTTTCGATAACACAAACAACTCTTTGTGGTGGCATCACGGTGCAACTGTTTAGAAACTTTACTTGTAAGACTTGCATTGATCTGTATGTCGTCTCATTCCCTAAATGTATTGGCAGTAAATACATTATGAAATTGTCGTCCACAATTTTTGACTCTTTCTTAAAACCTCTTTCACAGTATGATGTAGAGCACTATTATTTTATTTCAATTAATTATGTTTACTAATTATATTTATTACAAGTTGATCGTCTTTCATTTAGGAGAGCTCAAATTTTTTTTTACAATGTTTACTGGGCATTTGCCACATGGTTGAGGCAATTCATTAAATTCATTTAAAAATGAATTCATCAATTCATTCAAAATTCGACCTACCGTGGGTTATGTAATGGCTCTGCTGTGTAGTTCAGTTTTTTTTAGATTAAAAACTAAAAATTTTCTCTCAGCATCAAATTCCTGTTTATTAACTGCATCATAAAAGCAAGATCACACCCATAGTTCTGTTTTCTATGTCTCAGTGCCTCTTCCAAACATTCAGCAGCACACATAGCAGGAATACCTCACTTTATGAATCCTCACAAAATGTGTTGAAACATTAAGGCTGTATAAGCTTTTGGAATATTAGTAGATTAAATACTTACACTAAAATATATATAATATGAAAACATTGTGTGAAGTTAATATTGTTCAAAAAATGTACAGTTGAACTTCTGCCATTAGCATTATATACATTTATTATATATTAGCCCCCCCCCTGTTTATTTGTTCCCCTGTTTTCTGTTTACAAGAGAGCAGATTTTTTCAACACATTTCTAAACATAAGTTTTAATAACTTATCTCTAATAACTGATTTGTTTTATCTTTTCCCTGATGACAGTAAATAATATTTTACTAGATATTTTTCAAGACACTTCTATACAGCTTAAAGTGACATTTAAAGGCTTAACTAGGATAATTAGGTTAACTGGGCAGGTAAGGGTAATCAGGCAAGTTATTGTATAATGATGGTTTGTTCTGACTACTATTATATATATGTATATATATATATATATATATATAGTTGAAGTCAGAATTATTATCCCCCCTATTTATTTTTTCTCCAATTTCTGTTTAATGGAAAGATTTTTTTTTAACAGATTTCTAAACATAATAGTTATTTTATCTTTGCCATGATGACAGCACATAATACTTGTTCAAGACACTTCTATACAGCTTAAAGTGACATTTAAAGGCTTAACTAGGTTAATTAGGTTATCTAGGCAGATTGGGGTAAAGAGGCATGTTATTGTATAATGATGGTTTGTTCTGTAGACTATCGAAAAAATATAGCTTAAAGGGGATAATAATTTTGACCTTGTAATGTTTTTTAAAAAATTTTAAACTTAGATTAATAAGCAATTTTTTTCTAATTTGTTTCGCAACTCTCAATCCTAAGAATCACTGCATATTTAAATTACAGAAAGCTGAGTGATGAGTTAGGAATGCTGTCTGCTTTGCATTTGCTTTTTCACACATGGCACTCACTCTTGGATTTGAGCAACATATGATCTGTGAATCATATTCCTCTAGTACATTTATATTACATTTGGTGGCAATAATAATAATGATTATATTAATAATATTCCACAATATAGCAGCTGATAAAATCAAATCACTTCACAAGATTCATTTCAGATAAATTGCATTTGTTCAGAATGGCAGAAAAGCTTTAACCCTTAAAAGAATAGTTTACCCACACATCAGAATGCTGTCATCATTTACTCACTGTAAAATCGTTCCAAACTAGGTTGAGCATTTTATTTTATTTCTGTTAAACACAAAATAAGATAATTTGAATATCTTCAAGATAATTCGAGAATGTAATGAAATGTTCACCCGCTTTGAATGCCTTCACCCGCTTTGACAACCTTCTGAGCTTACTAGTAGTATGCACAGAAGGCCCCTACTGGCCCATATCTCTCAGCTGATAACCACTAATAATACTTATTCAATTGAGTGATACCATTTGAATCGGCTGAAATGTTAGCCATTGAGTTTTTTCCTATTGGATGTCAGTGGTTTTCTAATTTCCAATTCAGAAATTTTACTGAATTGTTCAAAATAAAAAAAAATGTTGTGTGAAAGTCAAAAAGATCTAATTCAGGAACTACTTGAAGGTGAGTAAATCCTGAGTAAATGTTCATTTTTTCAATTGAAATTTTCAATTAAATTGTTAGATCTCGTTAAATTAAAATCTGTCGTTAACTTCAGGATCATATCACAGTGGCATATACCATACAGTGCACTCAGAGTCCAAGCAGTCCAGGGGTATCAACATACCAGAAGTATTTTGACACAAAGTGGATCATTTTAGAAGTAGCCCAAGGGTCTAAAATAAAAATATGCTCGGTAATTGGACTTCAGCTCGTAAATTCGTTCTAATCTGTGCAGATAGGCTGCTACAGTGTTGTGCTTCATTAGGATGCTCTTCTCCACCAGTCAGTAACTCAGTCACCAAACCACACCAATGGAATAATGATGTGGATGTATTTACTGACAGTGAAACGGAGAGGAAACTAGCTGTTCTTGCTATACTCACTGGGAAATGATTGTAGGAGCTGCTGGAATTAGAATTTTTTTGGAATGAAAAAACATGAAATGAATCAATGGCAGTGCAGCTAATGAGACTCGTGAATTTTCTCGGTCAGGCTTTTGTCTATGTGATTACAATGCAGCAATGAATGCAAAAATGCATCTTCTTTCTTTTGTCCTCCCAAGGGGACAGTCATTTATTCTGTTCATGTTTAGCTTGCAGAGTGACAAGATAACAACAGCATCATCACTCACACAGCTCAAGAAGATCGCAAGTGCCAGGTACAAAAGCACAGATTCTGACGCTACTTGAAGGCAACCTGGACAGATTGAATAAGAAGGACAGTCAGCCCACAGACAGCTAACCTTTCCCTAAGTGACGTGCTTGCTTTTAAAAGCATTTCAAATCATGGTATAATATGAAGCTTTCTGCGTTTCATTCATGAGCCAGGACTCCTAATTTACAAAAGCAGCAAATTAAATTTCCTCAAGAGCACTCTTAATCTATTAAGTGGGAAAAATGTGAATGAAAATGTATGACAACATAAAATGGAGAGATCTTAAGAGTCATTATAATAGCTGTAAAATATTGGCAGATCTGTTGGTGTAAAGATGATTCATTAACACCTAAAGGGAATAACAGTGCAATATTTGGCTTCATCTCTTTGCCAGAAAATGAGCCATGCTAATGTCCTGGTTCCATGGAGAAAAAAAAAAACTAGGAACATTTTTAAGGCTACTTAAACTCACTCCTACTCTACAGTATGTCAACTGTAAAAATCCAACATGTAATTGTTGTGGCCATTAATACTTTGGAGTACTTATGCAATTTGATGCATTATGGTGATTTAACTCTCATATTTTTCAATTCAGACAATTTTTCAGACTCGCAACCCTCACTATCCTTGGAGGTGGTTATAAACATACAAACATTTCGCACAATGGTCCAATAGGAACTATATAAACACGAGCATATTGACAGCACAAATGAGTGCAACAGTCTAGCAACCATATAATTTCATTATTCATTTGTTTAATTTAATATTAATTGGCTTTTTATTTGTATGTTGTTTTTTTATGTAACTATTAAATAGTATTTGTATCTTCTGTAGGTTATGGATAAAATATGGTAATTCTAATAGTTTAATAACATATATAAGATTTTTGGAAATCACCAAGCGACCTCACCCTCATTGTCTTGCGACTCCAACTTTGGGAACCACTGTTATAGACAACCTGTAGTTCCTTTTAATTTGATGTGAGCAGCTATTGGGAACAAGTATAGATTGATTAAAAGAGGTGAGGCGTGTGTTCTTTTGGTTTGTCAAGTAAAACTCTTGCTGCCGCATCCTGGATCATTTGCAAATGTATGAAAGCACTGGTTGGAAGACCTGAAAAGAGATCATTGCGATATTTCAGCCTGTACAGGGCTTGAACAAGGAACAGTTTAACATGTTTTTTTTTTTTTTGTTATAAAGTCAGGATAAGGCTAAATTGGTGGGTTTTAAGAAAATGATTTGAATGTGCCTACGATTGGAGGATAACTGAACCAGTGTAAAGACTTTAAGACTGGTGTGATGTGTTCTAATTTTCTGGTTCTGGTCAGAATCCTGGAAGAAGCATTCTGGATGAGCTGCAACTGTCTGCCTGTCTTTTTGGGAAGGCGGGCAAGGAGTTTATTACATTAATCCACTCTGCTTATGATAACAGAGTGAACAAGTTTCTCCAACTCCTCACTGGAGAAAAAAACATCTAATCATTGCAATGTTTTTAAGATAGTCATATGCAGATTTAGTTAATATTGCTTTGACATGACCCCACAACTCACCCAATTTTTTACCCCAAGATATCCATTCACATTGGGAACTTCATCTATGTTTCCAAATGCTTTCAGTTTTCTCTTCCTTTAGCTGAAGAATGTTGTGGCACATCCAACTATTAATTTCAAAAAGCAGATGACTTCAATGGGGCTATAATCATTGGGGTGTCACTTGCATAGCTGGGGTAAGCAATTTAGTTCTTTCTAATTATTTGGCTCAGTGGGATCTTATCAAGCTATGTCTAACTTTAATTCAGTCATAAATTATATTTGGATAATATGTAGATTGAGAAGAACATGTCCAAGAACTGAGCCCTGAGGCACAGCAGTAGCAAGATCTTAACCAAAACTTTAAGTAATGTTTTGAAACAATTCATCTGAACAAACACTTGGTGTGGTGTCCGTAGTATAAGCTGAATAACTGACTCCTGTTTGTTGAATTATTAGGAAACAAAGCACACCAGATGTGTAACAGCTGCATCATATGAAGGTTGTATTGTTTATAAACTAAATGTCTTGACTGGGCGACACTGTGGCTCAGTGGTTAGTAATGTCACCTCACAGCAAGAAGGTTGCTGGTTCAAGTTCTGGCTGGGTCAGTTGGCATTTATGTGTGGAGTTTGCATGTTTGCGTGGGTTTCCTTTGGGTGCTCCATTTTCCTCCACATTTCAAAGACATGCGGTTCAGGTATATGTATGTATGTGAATGTGTGTATGGATGTTTTCCAATACTGGGTTGCAGCTGGAAAGGCATCCGCTGTGTAAAACATATGCTGGATAAGTTGGCAGTTTATTCCTCTGGGGCGACCCCTGATGAATAAATGGACTAAGCCAAAGAAAAATGAATGTCTTAATTGTTAAAGGTGGCACAGTGGCTCAATGGTTAGCACTGTCACCTCACAGCAAGAAACATGATGGTTTGAGTCCCATCAAGCCAGATGTCATATCTTTGTGGAGTTTGCATGTGCTCCGCTTTTCCCCAAAGTCCAAAGACATGTGCTATAGGTGAATTGGATGAACTAAGTTGGCTGTAGTGTTTGTGAATGTGAGAGTGTAAGGGTGTTTCCCAGTATTAGGTATCAGACGGGCAACCTCTGCATAAAACATATGCTGGAATAGTTGGTGGTTCATTCCGCTGTGACGACCTCTGAAACAGAGACTAAGCCAAAGGAAAATAAATTAATTTTAACAGGCATGTTCTTATGAAAGGCTGCAAGAAACAAACAAACAAACAAACAAACAAACAAACAAACAAACAAACACAAATAAATAATAATAAAAAAAAATAATGAGAACACCTTACTTTTTAAAGAAAACAATGCATTGAACTTTATTTTTCATCTTTGTTCAAAGCTAAAATCTCAGTTCTGTAAGAGATTTCAACAGTTGGGAAAATGTCAAAAGGCTTAAGGTTAAAGTTGAAAAAAAAAAATCTTTAGCAACATGTTGCCATGATATTTTCAGTTCCCTCAAATTTTGTACAGTGCATAATCAATGCCATGCTATTGATTTGGAGCAAAGGGTTGCTTTAAAATAGGCTTTGAAGAGGATAAAACAAAGATGACCAAGAAATCCAACCCCCCAAAACCATTTCAAGACATCTAATGTTTTAACCAAATCCATTCTCTTGCAGATTCTCCATCTCCCTCATTCCAGTCAGGCATTTCTGCCGGCAGCTGCTGTGTTGATTCTCCACAGTGATTCCCTGAAAGCACTGGAGGGGTGAATGTGCCTGGGAAAGACAAGCAGACCTGTCTCTCGAGGCCCTGCATCCTCACCGCTCTGGGTTGGAGGTTGTCTCTCTGTATCCCTTGAGCACGCATGGCCAGTGGCTGTTTAACTTTCCTGCTATGGTTCAGGAGTAGAAATTGGCAAAAAAAGGAGATTGTGCTATAAATTGAGTAGAGTATGTGTGTGGTACAAATGGAATAAATAGATTCATCACACCAGACTTTCATTGGCTTGACATTACATGAATCATGTTTGTGGATGTGTTATGAGTAGCTATTATTTGTTGACCTAGTGACAGAAATAGGTCAAGCAAGAAACCTCCATTCTGGCAGCTCACAGTGTGAAAGCAGGCTGTGCTGCATTGACTACAGTTCAGCAAGAACACAACCGGTTTCAAAAGTTTTTATAAGAAAAGCATGACATTTCTTGTATATTAAAACCACCAATGATCATTTTATATACAAGCACATCTGCCCATACAGGGTATTGTGGATACATGGATAATGTTGCTCTTATCTTAGAGAAACACCTCAAAATCTACCTTGAAATGTTTAGATTCTAGTATTTGACTCTATAGTGTGGTCTATTTGAAGTATATTGGTAAATGTAAATACAATCAAGCTGTAGACGTGATGACTGGTTCTACACACATTTGTGAGTAAACAGGCCACTTTTAGGATCTCAGTGAATTCAAGTATGGTACTATGATCAGTTCCCCTGTGCAATAAGTCCATTCATTAAATTTCCTCAACTAAATATTCCATGGTCAAGTTAAACTATTTTTGGTATTATTACAACGTACAAGAGAAGAAGTTAGGACAGTATGGAAACCACAAATAAAAAATAAAAAAGTAGTCATTTCTAAATTTACTTTGACTTTCTTTTTTTTTTTTTTGCGTTTCTTCATACTGTCCCAACTTTTTCTGATTTGGGGTTGTAGAACCAATTAACCTTTCGCAAGCCCCACCCTACTTGTCTATGTCTGACAAGCTTTCACTATCAGCCATGAAAGCTCCCCTATCAATTTGTGCAGTCTCCAGGGAACAAGTGAATGATTTCTGGGGAAAAAATGACGTACTGATCTGCTACAGAAGCAGACATAAAGATCTGCAATATGCAAATGAGGAACACATTCAGGTTGTGAGTGTAACTTGAATAGATTTATTTTATTAAATTTTTTTGATTGAAGCTAGTGATGGAAAGGTGGGATTATTTGGATATAATAAAATTGTTACATACTCAGCAAGCATTTTTTGTTTTTAAAAGATGTCTAATAGATGCCTTAACATCGTCATCTTGGCTAAAACAAAGCTATTGGACTGTCAGTGAAAATCTAATAGACGTCTAAAAGCAGGCCAAAACTAGACTAGTCATCATATAAACAGAAATGAAGGACTACACATATAAAGTCTGTCTAATCTGTCTATTTGACGACAAGTCTAGTTCTGGGCTATTCTTAGATGTCAATTAGATTTTCATTGACAGCTCAAGTTTAGCCTTGTTTTATAAAAGCTGTCTACATTTAGATGTCTATTAGACATCTATTAAACACAAGATAGTTTGCTGGGTAATAATTCCCTAACCCATAATTTACAAACACAGACAAACAGTGGCATCTTGATCAAAATAATATAATGGATGTAGGAAATTATAAGAGAGAGTAGATATAGTTTTTTAGGTCTACAGTATATATGTAGTGTAGGTTATCTCATCTCACCTTTCATCCACTCAGGTTCTCTGGTTGTTCACTGGTTTTTTTGCCATCTCCATAAAATAAAGTTATGCAGACTTTGCAGGTCCAATAACAGAAAAAAGATTGTCTTGTGTCCACAGGTTGCAAGTTGTTCATTCAGCAATTGACTGCACCATTGATTGACAGTTGATAGTTATCCATCCACAAAAACATATTCACATACTTCTTTAAGTTTTGGGAAAGGATGGAATTGTATATTGGCAAGGCTTTTCTTGTAAGAGTATCTGCTTTCTGCGTTGCAAGCTTCATATGAGCACATTTTGACAATTTTTTTTTGTTAATTGCCAATGTAACTCTATGACTTTAAGACAAAATGGTGGAAAGTGATCGGGGCACAAAATATTGACATTAGCATTGTCCGAATCATCTGTCAATCAAACTTCTGGCAAAGGGTCAATTGGGAACAACAGCAACTCAGCCACTTAATGGTAGGTCATATAAATCACAGAGCACATACTGAGGTGCCCATTTGGCAAAGGGAATTGCAAAATCAAGATTTGTCTTGCAATCTGCCCAGAAGTAGTTTTGTTTTTTGTGAGTCATCAGAGCTGTGCACTTCCAAATTTCAGATTTTATACAAATGTTTAATTATCTTAACAAAACCAGAGCTGTTGTGCACTTCTAAACAGGACACAGTGGTGTTTTTAAATTAATCATTTGCATGAATAAGTCAACTAATTAATAAAAAACTGACGTCACAACATAGCTTCACACCAAGGTTTACCCTTGTTTTTCCTTTCACTTGTGTGATTATTTAATAATTAAATTAAATTCAAATATGTAGTGCCACCTGAAAACAAAATGGTGGACATGCAGTCTGCATAAATAGTTTTGAAATGTTTCTAAAAAAAGAGGAAAAATGTTTTCTTCATATTAGCGGATATATACAGTTGAAATCAGAATTATTAGCCACCCTTTTAATTTTTTATTATTTTTTTAATATTTCCCAAATGATGTTTAACAGAGCAAGGAAAATTTTCACAGTATGTCTGATAATATTTTTTCTTCTAGAGAAAGTCTTATTTGTTTCATTTCAGCTGGAATAGCAGATTAAATAAAAAAACAAAAAAACATTTTAAGGTCAAAATTATTAACCCCTTTAATCTAATGTTTTTTTTTTCGATTGTCTACAGAACAAATCATTGTTATACAATGACTTGCCTAATTACCCTAACCTGCCTAGTTAACCTAATCAACCTAGTTAAGCCTTTAAATGTCACTTTAAGCTGTACAGAAGTGTCTTGAAAAATATCTAGTCAAATATTATTTACTGTCATCAGGGCAAAGATAAAATAAATCAGATATTAGGAATTAGTTATTAAAACTTATGTTTAGAAATGCATATAAATAAATAAATAAATAATAATACA
>CAIGQZ010032649.1:10905559-10940000 GCA_903798205.1 Danio tinwini | reverse complement strand
ATAATGCACTCACCTACATAATTAAAACCTTATATAAAACCTGAAAGGTATTTAGGTAATAATAAGGTAATATTTGGAGAAATGGGACCAGTTTTAGAACTGTAATGTAATATAATTGGTCATGACTAGGGATTGACCATTTAAAATACAGCATACATTTTTTTCACTTCCTGTTTTTTGTAGCCTACTTGTGTTTTGAAAAGGCATCGTTAAAAGGTATAAAAATATGGTATACAATCTGAATCTGTTCTATGTTAAGTGTTGAAGTTCCACACTCTGTCACTCTTTTGTGTAAACGCACTATAACATGTAAATGAGTTAGGTCCAGTCTGGAGCTTAGGTTTAAGCAGCCTGATCTCATGAGGAAACGTAAGTATTTTACGTTTTGTCAGTTTAGTGTCCAATTCATACAAATTCGAGTTCAGTCGTATGAAAATGTACGAGTTTAAAAAGGAGGCTTGGCACCTAACCCCACCCCTAACCCCAACCGTCATTGGGTGATGAGCAAATCATACTAATTTGTATGAATTAGATTGTACGAATTCATACGAATTAGTAACTAAATAAAAAAAGTTACGAATTGCCGTGAGATTGCGTTGGTTTAAGAACAGGTTCAGGGTTAATAATGGTATTTTAAAAATATACATATAATTAATGATAGTAAAATTAACTACAACATGCACATACTGTATGGAAGATGGCTGCAAAAGAGTGCTAAAAGAAGGTATAAGATAAACATTTTAAGAACAATTAAATAAATCACACAGTGCCACAACAGTGCTACAGTTATCTCGGTTCTCACCTTATAATTCAACTGTGTTATATTTATGGCTTTTGAAAGATTACTGTGTTCTGGTTTGGATGCTTTACATGTTTTTCTAGGTTTAAAATGTTTTGTGATGTTGTATATGTCCTCGCAAGTTTTTTTTTATATTTCAAGTGTGATGTTTAAGATTCTCCATTGTTATTTCTAACTATCTTAGTTGTTTTAACAAAGGCCTGTCCATGTAGCTGCTGGATTTTGTGTTGTGAAGGTCTGTCTTTTTCTGCTTTGATCTTTATCCAGGTGTCTTGCACAAATCTGAGAGTGGCTGAAGTTCCTACAGTACGACTACAATGTGTGATTTTCAAATAGAATCGTTGGAAAGCTATTTTTGATTTGTAGCAATTGCTTTTGTGTTAATTGCAACTGACCCAGTGCCATTTTTTTACTTATAATCATACTGTAGTAATACAAAAAGGCTAATAATGTGATTGGAAAACGCAAGCATGTTGTTGAAGTTTTACTGCAGCATCGCTTACTTTCTGCTTACGCAAAGTTTCAGTGTAGTCACCGTTATTTTCCATCATTTGCATGGTTATTAGAGATATGTGATATGAAATGGAACTCATAATGTTTTCAGATCAATAATGCAGAGAAATATTCAAGCTTGCGGCTCTCTAAAGATCGAATAAATGGGAAAATGACATGACTAATTGTTTAGGGAGTAAAATCCATTATTTGCAGCCAGCGGAGAACAAAGCGATGCAGAGGAATGAAACTCTTGAACAAATGACACATCATCAACTTTAAGTGAGAACTTGCTATGATTTTACAATTTTTTTTTCTTCCATAAGACATGAAGTTAGTAACGAGTAGGGAACAACACAGCTTGAAAGAAGCACCAACAATGAAGCTATAATAAAGACCAGAAAGACAAATGGCTGAAATTACTACAGTACAAAAAAATAAAGACTCTCATGAGGAATAAAACACATGCACATTTGTCACTTAATCAAACCTATTTTGCTCACCAGATCTATAGTGGATAAAGGCTAAATTATACTTAAACTTGGCAAAAGAGAGTAATAGAGATGTATCACATTGTATTTTGAAGCTATATTATCAAAGAAAAGAGCCAGGACTAAAGCCTTATTCACACTACAAGCGACCTCTCTACACGAGCGACAGTGATCGTTAGCGACAAGGTGGCCATGTTGAGTGACACGACAAAGTTGAGAATCCTTCAACTTTATGCAAATTAAGAGACTATCTTGAGCGACAGCCAATAGGATCACCAGTAGAGCCAACCCAGGCTCATTCTGAAAACGTAGACCCATGGACATTTCTGGAGACTGCAAAATACGTCCCGGGAGGTACATATTTTTGCAGCTTTTGTTTACGTAAATCCGCGAGAGGCCGCTGCGTGCACTTTTTTGTGTTTCGCAAGTGCCTTTTGCTCCCACGCTGTTCTCGCGTAAACCCACCAGAGGCTGCTGTCGATCGTCTGTCTGTCTGTCTGACTGAATGATTGACTGGCCGACCAGCCAATCGACTGACCCACCCTCCTCCTTCCCTAAACCCAACCAATTTTACCGATTGACCCGCCCACCCACATACTTCCATAAACTTGCACTTTCCTATATTTAAACTTTTGTAAATGGTTTACAAAAGCCTTCCAGAAAAAGAAAAGCTCTCGTCTGATTTTTACCACGTTTTCGGATTTTACCGCATTCTCTGCCTGTTGTCCACTCGTTCATTTTGTTTTTTGGATTCTGTTTTTGTCTTACCTGATTTCTGAAACCACTCTTCCCCGCACTCGAACCCAGTCGTCGTCGTCAACCTCCTCTCTGCGTCTCAAGTCCGCCGACGTAACATGACGAGCTAACGGGACAAACTGGTTGCTGTGGGAAAGGCCTCCACACGGAGGTAAGCGGTCAGCCGGTAAGCGGCAAAAGGAACGGCGTCATACCACCCCCTTAGCGTTCACTTAAAAAAGGAAGCGCAGCCATAAGCACCTTCTGCTACATAATTTGCGGTCTTCAGAAACGTCTACAGGACTACGTTTTCAGAATGAGCCTGGGTTGAGTAGAGCTCACGTGATCCTCTCAGCTTTTGCAGAGGCCGGTTGTATTCTCCGTTCTGTAGACCTACACAGACCTGTGTTTGCAGCAGATAAATAGCCGCAGTGACAGAGAACACACTTTTTTCTTGATCATCTTTGTAAGTAAGTGTTTTATGTACTGACTTCATTTATATTTAGTGCTTTCTCTGAATAATGTTTTCTTTCAGTGGCACATAAACTGATTCGCTCTCTGTAAATATTACCATAAACGTTATGTAAACAACCTCAAGGTGGGAATGGCCAATAGCTGTTTCAATCATCACCCACAGGGACAGGCAGCTACTAAGTGGCTGCTAGTGTGAATGAGGCATTAGTATCAACCTGATGTGATTCAGCAGTCTACATGTGTTTGTTGAAACACGTAAACATACATCACAATAAACAAGATAAATTAGCAAAAGATGTCACTAAACATACCTTATGTCTCCTCGGAGTGGAGATGAATAAATGTGTAATCTCTAAATCTTGAATTTGGCATTCTTAAGTGATTTTGAACATGCCTTGTGCTGTCGTTGCCCAGTACCACATAGTAAACAATTTGGTGATTGCGTTTTCAAAATAAAAGTCCCTTATACATAGTACGTGAAACATTTGCCTAAAATAACTAAGGCAGGAAAATGATCTCTGTTGTATCGCTAGAAAACATTTGGCTTATCAAACACAGCCTGGTTTCAGAGATTGACCTGTTCTCTTGATGACGTGGCTGCTCGTCAGGTCCAGATGAATGACCTAAAGTAGGCATGCATGCAAATGCAGAGTGCATGGCCCGTGAGTCTCGTCACAGTTTGTTTAGTCTTCTTAATGGTCCATTGTCCACCGGGGTTTTACACATGAAATTTACATGAAAACAAGGAAACAGTGGTGTATGAGGCTCACAGCATGTCCGTTTCCATATACTGATCTTTTATTATTCTACTATGCCTTAGTATACCCAGATTTTCATTATAGGGCACCTTTAATAACCTTTAATAACATAAAAACTGTAAAACCTTATCTTACCGCAAAACTTTTAATCGAAGTTTATGTACAAACAAATTTCGAGAGGATCACGTGCTTATGATTGTTCTCAGCTGTTCCAGCATCAGCTCATGATCGATTATCCAATCAGATGACTCCTAACTTACTATAAATAACCAGAGTTTTCTTATCTCAATATCTTTGTCTTGAAGAACCCACCCACCTCTACTTTCCCTCCTTTTCAGATGGGCGACACGGCGGCCCATTTCTGTGTGGAGTTTTGCTTGTTCTCCTCCTGCTTGCGTGGGTTTTCCCCGGGTTCCCCGGTTTCCTCCCACAGTCCAAATAACTTGCACCCTAAGTAAATTGAACACACAAAATTGATACCATAATCAAGCTCTAAGCAAGTACACCTCTCCTCAGTCATCCATATCCATCATTCAGCAAGAATAAGCCGGGGGAGTTTATCGAGATCTACCTCAGCTCAAACTCCCCTCTCGTCCTGCAAATTGGAGGGAGCCCATGGCTCGAGGATCTCAGGATCTCTAAGCTCAGGGCTCTCTCCCGGGACAGCATGCCAAACAAGCTTTTATTATCAATCATCAGCTAAGTGTGAACTCTTGAAATGAACTAATCTTTTCCCTTAGTTAAGCTTCATTAAAAAAAAAATAATAATTCTACAACAAGAGCTGTTGGTCACTATGCTAACTCATCATTATGCTAATTACTGTTAAACCTAAAAACATTAAATTAATCAATTTTGAGAACGTATCATTTAGAATCTAGTGTTGAGAATAGAGAATATAGTTCCAAAAGTTCAATTCCATCAAAAGGGAACTGACCTCCTAAATATGCAACAATTCTTCATGTTATGTCATTCTGAAACACTGACATAAAGCCTTATGTGAACACATATTGCTGATTATTATCTTTCATTCATGTATGGCTAATTGTGTTTGCCGTCAATGATTCATTCCACTTTCTTCTAAAATAGATATATTGGGCAAGTTTCCAACCATAACATTTTTGTATTTAACGTATACAGTATAGAGAACGATACACACATGCATATTTGTTCCAAGTATGAACTAGTCTTAAAAACAATCAATTTAGCATTGCATGGTGAAACTGTCTGTCTTTCATTTTTTTAAATTCAACTTTAAAAAAATATATATATATGCTGAAAACACAACTTCTAAGTTTTACATTTGAAACAGAAATTGCACATACTTATTTCAGTGCTGTAATGTTATGGTTATTCCAGCATGCAGTTTTATGTTTGCAGTTTACATTTAATGGAATAGGTGCATGGCTTTTAGACCTGCTATGTTGTTGCACCATCCATGCAATAAATGATGCGCTTGAATGAGCTTCTTTTTTTAGAATATTTGCCACTGGCGGGATGTGTGAAGAGAGAGAATCACAACAGCAAGCGATGCATTCCAAATCTATGGAGCCCCTAAGGAAAAAAAAAATAAATAAAAATAATAATAATAATAATAATGTAGACTTTCTCACATGTGACTTTCTCACATATCATGTAATCACAATAAACGTTTTGCATTCTTATTTGCTACAGTTTTCTGGTTGTGGCATTTCCTGCCATAACTTGGGGGTGTTTGCCAAAAGTGCAATGCACTTGCTTGTTCGAGCAGTTGTTATTATAGACTAGGTTACCCTGCCTTTTTATAGAAATATCAATTTAGTTCAGCTGTATACATGACACTATTATAAAGTGAGGTGGCACACGTCTGTTCAATAGGCCAAGCAGTACAGACCCACAAGACTTAAATACACATTTAATTTCTCTGTTAATAACAATGAATCACAAACAAATCATTCTTCATAAGAACTGTTTGTTTTTGTTTACAATGCAATATAGGCTGCGTTCCATCCTATTAAATTAGTCAATTAAAGTTAGATGTTTAATATATGAGATTTTGCCATTGCACTACTTTGATCAATATGTTTTATTCAATGTTAATTTTTGACAACATTTTTGTCATATTTTAGCCATTTGAATTCTATGCGGTGGTGCGGTGGCGCCTTGGTTAGCGCTGTTGCCCAACAGCAAGAAGGTTGCTGGTTCGAGCCTCGGCTGGTCAATTGGAAATCTAACCAGTTTAGTTTAATAATACTACATAATTTAGGCATATTTCTAAAAGTTCTAAACACACATAAGCTCATATACAATAAACATTGATAATTTAATGTTTTGAACAATATTTAATAATTTAATAGTTGTGGCACAACATTAGACCTTACATTAAAACAGCTCTTAAAATGCATCCTTTATAATCAGTAAGCTATACAGTTGAAGTCAGATTTATTAGCTCCCCTTTGATTTTTTTTTCTATTTTAAATATTTCCTAAATCATGTTTAACAGAGCAAGAAAATTTTCACAGTATGTCTCATAATATTTTTTCATCTAGAGAAACTCTTATCTGTTTTATTTCTGCTTGAATAAAAGCAGCTTTTTTATTTTTAATAAACATTTTAAGGTCAAAATTAGCTCCTTTAAGCAATTTTATTTTAGACTGTCTACAGAACAAACCATCATTTTACAATAACTTGTCTAATTACTCTAACCTGCCTAGTTAAGCTAATTAACCTAGTTAAACCTGTAAATGTCACTTTAAGCTGTATAGAAGTGTCTTGAAAAATATCTAGTCAAATATTATTTACTGTCATCATGGCAAAAATGAAAGAAATCAGTTATTAGAGATGAGTTATTAAAACTATTATGTTTAAAAATAAATAAACAAAAATTAGGGAAAAAATAAACAGGGGGGCTAATAATTCAGGGGGGCTAATAATTCTGACTTCAACTGTATATAGTGTTCTTTATTCTTCATGCAAATAATATTTGCATAAATTTAATAAAATGAATTCTATTTTACTGAAGATGTTACTGTAGTTTATTTATTATTTGTATGTATTATTATTATTCGTAGCAGTCTAGTAGTCTATAGTAGTCTATTTCTTATGCTATGTAGGCCTCCACACAGAGGTAAGATGAATGTACAGATTATGAATGTACAGATTAATGGCTTTATGTTGATACTATTTGAGTGACCAAAGGATGGAGTATTTTAAGGAGAAAATATCCTAATACACGCCACAAATGGAACTTTAATGCAACTTTAACACTTGAGTACACAAAAAGTTCAATACCGGCTCATTGCGAATATGTGGCCAGTGCTACATTTTTGAAAACTGAGAAATATGTGTATGTAAAGAAGTATGTAAAACGAAAGCTACGGGGTGGTAGCGATGACTGTGTGGCCATTTTACGGACGCGAATGGTTTGCTAGATAGCTCACCATGAATGGCATGAGACTTGGACTGGAGAGTGGAGTGGAGTGGACCGGGGTTTAAGTTCAGCAAAGAACAGTTCCAGGAATCAGTAAAAACAAAAGCCATAAAAGCAGTGTAAAATCATAGTAAAAGCACAAGGCCTCAATAGGTTCTCTCTTGTAGTTTGCTTTTTAAAACACTATTGGTTGGTTTTAGCGAAGGTAGGTTTAGGTCTGTCGATATCAAGCTGATATATTATGCACAACAAGCCGAGAATGGAACACTACAGCTGAATTTATTTTAATGAAACCCAGAAATAATTATTAATGATGTATTGCTATACATTAAAATATTTGTGAGGGTGTCGCTGTGAATTGAGCCACAAACAACCACATTTTCTGTTATAATTTCAAAATGATATTGCTAACAAAGCACTAGTAAGGCTTTTTTCCAATAATAATCGTCAATAAAGATGTTTTCATACAGTATGTGTGTGTACTGTAAACTGAGCATTTTCTCTTAGGCCTTCAGTCTGCCATGTCATTATTGGATTTACACACACAACACTATACTTGTTCCCTGTTAGAGCCTGAACTTTGGCTTGAGGGTGATTTATAGCCCTGTCATTTGCTGTTCTAGTAATTGCTCAGAAGTGTGACAGACAGACTAGAATTATATTACACAATTTGAAGCTGCTGAACAGCATCTTTACATGCACTCTGGCAAATGAATGATGCATAAACAAAAGATCCAGATTTACCCCCAAGGGAAAGTTTATAGTGTTAGAAAAAAACATGGTGAAGATATGAATGTGCCACTGTGGACCTGGCTAATCCCCAAGGCCTGGATAAGTGTCTCAGGTGCTTGCTGAAGTGCGGTGATGTGCAGGTATGTTGTAGAAATGTCAGGCAAACAGGGTGGTCATGGAACGCTGATCTGCCAAGTCTAGTCACTTTCTGAGAAAGCTAGGACTCCTGTGGGAATCGCTGTTCACATGACTGGGACAACTTTGCACTTTTGTCTTCCATCATTGCAAGGCTTCACTGGCGACAGGTAGGACAGGTTATTTCATGTGAGACTGCAGACATAGGCTGAAACATAATTTATGGTACAAGCTTCAATGCAATTAAAGCTTAAATAGATGCACCCAATCAATTACAATTTACAACTGCAACAATTAAAAACCTTAATGCAAGAACAAAAAAATAAATAAATAAATAAAACGTGTGGATTTTCTAGTGTGTTGCACCATCCACTACTGTCATCCACGCAGAAAAACTTGCAATATTCTGATAATATTTTCTTTCACAAGCATATTTTACCAATTCCAAACCATACCTATCTTAATAACTATTAAGAATTTTGTATATAAACATGAATATATATCATTCTTAAAAATGACGTCAGATTACATTTTCACTTCATTATTATTTTTTGTTAGGTTTCTGTCATGTCTGCCAGCTCAGACAAACTGAAATCAAAACATCCATCTTGATTTTGATAAACTGAGTATATTTACAGTATGTGTCATATACTTGTTTGAATTCTGCATTGAAATACATACTTGGAATACATAACTAGCATAACCAGTGCTTAATTTGAGCCGCATCTTGCGGGATCCTGTTCCGGAAAATGTCAGATATTTGTGTTTTGCATTCCAGTATTTATTTTAATGGATCCGGCATTAATGTGTGCGTGGTGAATAACTACGTGTGTGTGTGTGTGTAAAAGAGACAGAATGTGAATGATGGTAGTCACCATGCGCAAGTTAAAGCAAAAGTCACGTTTAACTATTTCTTATGTTTACAATCACTCTCATTGTTTGGTTGTGACTGTTCCGCGCACAGTGAGCAGCGAAAATAAATAATGTCATAGTGGCCAACCTAAATAATATTTGTATTGTCAAAATGCCAAAATAGGAAGTCATGCATATTTTCATTTTTTAAAACCATGAGTAAATATGATAACGAGCCTGATAAATATAGAAGATGAAACTGCGCGAATGGATCAGGATAGCGGGAGACAGAAGGAAAGCGATCTCAAGTCAGCCAAAAAACATGACGGAAGAGGTAACTCTAGGCTCTTTTTGAAGATTAGACCGAGTGATTCATTTGAGCTCTTTTTTGCACTTAATCGCTGTTTAATGACATCATGTTCCAGGAAAACTGAAATAGCGCAGCGAACGTTGGTCACGGTAACTTTTATGTCCTGGTTTTGTTCCAGAAATTATTAATCTACAAATTAAGCACTGAGCATAACCATATCGTCACCTTGGATTTACAAGGTTCTATCTGCGTTCTGAATGATTTTGAGATATTGAGCTTCAAAGTTTTTGCATTCCATATAGCAAACAGTATGTGTGTAACATTTGTTTTTAAAATAAAAAGTCTTTAAATGTGAACAACTTGCGATGCATGTCGGCATCGTCTTCTGAGGCGCAGGTGATTTATTAAATGAAGAAAGATTTACGCATCTTCTCATACTGCAGCAAATTTTATTTTTATTGTAGATATTTGGCACCAGTTAATCAGTAATTGACGATTTTGTTCTTTTTGACATTGGTCGGAAGCGCTGCTTTATTCTTACGTCTTTATGCGATATTCCAGTTTTGCGCATAAAGTTAATTAGCATTTTTGAATGGAAACATAGCTAATGACTCCAAGACACCAAGTCTTGGTTCCAAACCAACAAAATGTATGTTATTAAGTGGCCAGCTCAACCCCCAGACCTTATTCCAATCGAGAACTTGTGGGATGATTTAAAAAATGGTGTTTCTGAAGCAAAACCAAGAAATGTAAATTAGAATGTTGTTAAAAAATCATGGAGTGGAATAACAGCTGAAAGGTGCCACAAGTCAGTTGACTCCATGCCACACAGCTCTGAAGCAGTTTTAAAAAACTGTGATCATACCAATAAATATTAGTTTAGTGATTCACATGGATTGCTAAATCCTAGAAACAAAACACAGTTTGTTTGCACAGTTTGTTTGCACAGTTTGTTTTTTTTTTCTTCTGAGAATTTGCTGCACCTATACTGTTAACTTGTTTGCATGTAGCAATAAAAAAATAAACTAAAACCTGTATTATTCTGATTGGTAACGTTGTACTGCTATTATATTGAACATTACTGAAATTTTTTTCAGCCTTCGGATACAGTCCTATTATCTATTATAGTTTTTATGTTCATGGTCAGACCTTGTCCTTGTATGACTTCTCTTTTGGTATCCTGAGATCATTTTTTGGAGTGGTTTCCAGTTTTGTGTTATCCTTCAAATTATTTTATTTTAACCCATATATTTATGTTTGAAACCTGAGTTCAAAAGTTTACCTGAGGTTCATAAACATTACTTTTTTATACAGCGTATGATGAAAACAGTTCAGTATTTGCCTTATGAATACATAACCACTTGAGGAAATTGCATTGAACCATTCTAGTTTAAAGGTAACATTTACTATATGATTACTGTGAAATTATTCCATTTGATTACACATCAAACTCTAATTCTACTTAAATATACATCTGAAATCAAAAATTATGTTTCTGCAGCTGAAACTTATACATACATATCACATAACAAATATACAGCATTTAATAACCTCACCTCAACACAACTGCATGTACTAAAGTAACTAACAAAGTGACTGGCACTGCCCTTTAAATAAAACAAGTACCAAAGTTATTTAATCAGTCCACCACATTCAACTGCAGTCTTTACAGTCTTTGTGAAGCAATTTTTGTGTGTTCAAAGTATTCGTGTGCAGCCCAGCTTTTCTCAAAGCACAGACAATCCCAATATAACAGTGTAAAGTGCAAAGTGAATGCTGAAACAGAATGAATACACTCAGTGTTACTGCATGTGTCAAACTTATCTGTCCACACTCATCCAAAGTTGAGTACGCTTTTAAACCTGCAAGGACACAGCTGTGCATAAGACAGAACAGAACCCAGAAAATCAAGTGCAACTAGCCTTTAATAGTCTTTGGCCAGTTGTCAAACCACAGGCTCTGCTTTTCTGCGCAAATGGTAACCCCAAAAACTCAAACATACCAGAAATCTGTATAAATTCCAAACTAAGAGAACATTAAACAATAACAGATCTCCCCCGATGATAATCTTGAGCAAAAATACACAAAAAAACCCACCATATTTTAACGTTTACTTGTACCTTGTCATGTGTAAAACCTGCTAATGCAGAAATTAGATATTTGAACTCATACTTAAACTCATTCCTTCTCAAGTCCTGTTTAAAATTAATTATTGAGATAACAAATTTATTTTTTGTATTGATCACAGTGACCTTTAAATATATGAGTTAAATATACATATTTCATTTAGCAAATTTGACTGTTCTGTCTTACATTGTAAAGCAAATATAAATTGGTGTCATGGTGGTGCAGTGGGTAGCACGATCGCCTCACAGCAAGAAGGTCACTGATTCGAACCCAGGCTGGGTAAGTTGGCATTTCTGTGTGGAGTTTGCATGTTCTCCCCGTGTTTGCATGGGTTTCCTCCAGATGCTCCGGTTTCCCTTACTGTACAAAGACATGCGGTATATGTGAATTAAATAAGCTAAATTAGCCGTGGTGTATGTGTGTGAATGCAAAAGTGTATGGGTGTTTCCCAGTTGTAAAACATATGCTGGATTAGTTGCCAGTTCATTCCACTGTGGGGGACTATTAATAAAGGGACTAAGCTGAAAAAATAAATGAGTGAATGTATATACATTTTCTTTTTTTTTACTGCTGTATACCTCAAAAGAGTCACAAATTGTACATATTATTACCCCAAAAGGTCAAAATGTTGATTTTGAAAAGCTACATTTTATTGTTAGAGTGAAAATAAAAAATAGATGTATCCAAAACAATTTTTACAGTGTATTGTTTATCTGCAATAAGCCACATGCATTTTTGGCTTCAGTATCTGTACAGTGTTATCTGCACATATAAACATATTTAAATAGTCATGAACACTCCCCTCCCCTATCTCAGCTGGGTGTTTTCACACCTCTAGTTTAAAAAAAGTCAGGAAAGTGGGTGAGTACAGCTTTATTTAGGTGGGAGTATCAATAGCGAAAGAGGAAAGGGTTTACATGAAAAGGGGAGTTTCATTAGGTGAAGCTGATCTTCAAATCAGCAACACAAACACAGACGCAGGAGTGATAGACAATGATTCACAGAGCAGCATTTACAACAAATCTGAGTGCTTTGTGGAAGAAGAGGATTTCCATAATTTTGTAGTTATATTACTGTAAACTTACTAACTAGATCATTTTGACTAAGGTATGTCTTTAAAAACTGAAAGAGTACTGCTGACGATACTAACAAACTTTGCATTCTAAATAAACATAAACAAAGAACACTGATCACACACTTATAAAATCCATAGAGATGGGAGAATCAACACCATCTGAAACTGCATCTGCATCGCAGACGAGTGGCAAGTCCACTCCAAAATCCAAATTCAAAAAGCTCTCGGGTAAAAAAATGCTCCTTAAAAAGATATTTTTGTACAAACATATTTTGGGAGCTGTGCTTCCATCGCTGGTAATTGGAAACAAAACCTTTGTTGCGGCACGTTTATAAACGCAACACTGACAACCCATGTCTCCGAACAATTCTTCTAATACTTGCTAAATCATGCATATTAATGAAGTTCCATCTCGTTTAGATTAGAGCATGCTGATTGGTTGGAACAAAGTCTTCCTCATGAATTAATGAACAGATGTGCTGAAAACTCAAAGACGTCACTTTGTACTGGACGGTACAAACAACTAATCTCCATGCTGGAATTTATACAATCATCTCATTGCCATGACACTTTTTAAAAAAAGAAATTAAACTGGAAGAACTAATTTGCTCTATATAAAAAAAAAGCACAAACAACCTATTTTTAGACTTTTAATGAAATATATGTGTCCTAATAGTGTTTTTAGCAACGTGGGACACATATATGACTGTCAACATCTCAAAAAATGCATTTTGGTGTTTTGTGACCTCTTTCTAACATTTCATTTATTCCTTAAAGTGTTGCTTTTTTGGTTGTTTTAATAAACAAAATATATGCTATCATTAATTATGAATCTGAAAAAATCTCTGTGGGTGTAACAGATTTAAGCTCTTTATAGCACAGATTAATTTCCTTGTGCGGAATTATCAAGGTAGTACAGTTGCGTGTTCATATATTTAACACATCTACATATAACTGCAGCTTTAAACGCCCCCACACTCTCTCACACACACAAAGCCACATGATTGCTCCACATTTTAGATCAATGCTGAAGGAGACACAAAGAGAACTAAAGACCTCCTCCGTATCAGTGCCATCACCTTTTCTTTAAAAAATATTAATTATAGCCAACTTGAGACAAACTAATGAGTCTCTAAGGACGATGATGCCAGACGTACAGTCTACCACATGCTTAAGTGAAGTCCGATGTGCTGGTGATCAGAGATAGTCATCCATTCATGATGTGACTGGACACTATATATCAATGTCAGATATGAGATCACAGGTTTATGACCGGGGCAGTAAAATCCATTCCACATCTTCTCCATTTTAAATTAGGAAAGATCATTTAATTAATATTAGATGTGAAGAGGCTGTTAAGAGACAACTATACTAAAAAGGAAAGACTTGGATGTACTGTAACATGATAGTTATTCAGCAGGGAATAATGCAGTAATGCATACCATTAAAATACCTTTTTGAATAGGAATTATGTCACTCTAGAAGATTTAGCTTCGTTATGATCTGAAATGTACGTAATTAAAGGTCAATTTGAGCACAGAGTCTCTTAAAACCAGTCTTAAGCCAGACGTTCAGGACTATCAATCAATTCAGTTATGCGTACATCATAAAAAGTACAGCTTTTGAATTAACTGACTATATATTAAAAAGGATAGTGAAATAATAGTAGATTCAGGTGGCACGGAAGTCATTCCCCATTGCTCACTCATTCATTACGCAACTACTCAGGCAAAACCCACTCTCGAATCTCAGCCTAGGCAGAACGGTGAAAATTAAACCCATGTTACATGATGCATTACATGCACTCAAGCACCATCGATCATGAAGATGAAAAGGAAGAGAACATTTCCATGCTTGTTGGAGAGCAGAAGATATATCTTTTCATGGCAGGGTAATTGGCCGGCTGAGATACGCAGAGCGCAACGGGATATAAATGGTCCTTTGATGGCTCCTCAAACGGTAATCCAGCATCTCACTTTCCCCTTCGCTTGAGTTAACACTCACCATCCCTCAACTCTCAAAACACCCCGGTGTACAGAAGATGATGTTTCCTGCTGTGACGTAAGTGATCGCAAACAACTGTTAGTGAACAACTCTACCACATGCTTATCAGAACATGAAAACAAGTGGAACAGCGAGTTCTCCGATGACAGCCCAAAAGTCTTTCAAAAATTATTCATAGAGTATGGTTGAGTTGGGCGCAGTGGGTAGCACGTTCGCCACACAGCAAGAAGGTCGCTGATTCAAGCCTCAGCTGGGTCAGTTGGCTTTTCTGTGTGGAGTTTTGTGTTCTCCCCATGATCGGGTGGGTTTCCTCCGGGTGCTCCAGTTTCCCCCTTAGTCCAAAGACATGTGCTATAGGTGAATTGGGTATGCTGAAATTGACCGTAGTGTATGAGTGTGTGTGTGTGAATGAGTGTGGACGTTTCTCAGTGATGGGTTGCGGCTGGAAGGGCATCTGCTGCGTAAAACATATGCTGGATAAGTTGGCGGTTCATTCCGCTGTGGTGACCCCAGATTAATAAAGAGACTAAGTCGAAAAGGAAATTAATGAATGAACGGTTGAGTTAAAATATGTGACCCTGGACCACAAAATCAGTACGGGTATATTTGTGGGAATAAATAGGTAATAATTATTTTTTTATATTTTATGCTAAAAAAGATTAGAATATTAAGTAAATATCATGTTATATGAAAACATTTTGTAAAATAAACAGCCTGATCTCAAGAGGAAACATAACTATTTTCCGTTTTGTCAGTTTAGTGGTTAACTCATATGAATTTCTTTGAGTTCTGTCATACAAAAACGTACAATTTTATAAAGGGGGCGTGGCACCCAACACCACCCCTAAAACCAACGGTCATTCCAAAACCAAACACACTCTCACTCTTCAAAACTAGATTAAAGACCTATCTTTTTAGCAAAGCATACACTCAGTGCATTACATAGCGGTATGACGCATGATGTGCCCCACACAGGATTTTGCTTCTTGTTTATATACACTATGAACAGCAGCTACGCTAATTATTCTCCTTATTCTGTATTTCCACCTGGGGGTACTCATCTCGAAGCCCTCAGACTATGCAGTGCCACTGATGCGATGCAAGACCAGCGATGAGATGATCCCAAGGTTTCTGGAACAGGCCATATCCTGAGCTGCTGCTGTGGTGGTCATGGTGGAGAGCATGAGACTGATTCCTGTGATGCTCCAAGGACAGACGAGTCTTCGCTGAGGTCCAGCTTCTGCGCCTAGACTGCAGCTCTGCACAAAACGTTTGGCCATAGGAGAAATGGTTGTGCCCAACTGAGCCCAGTTTCTCTCAAGGTTTTTTAAATTCTTCACTTTCGCCAATTGGTGAAGTTTTTTCCTCACCGCTGTCACCACTGGCTTGCATGGTTCGGGATCTGTAGAGCTGCGCATCGATGGAATTGCTCTTCAGTGTTTGGACTCTCAGTAGTGATTATTAAACCACACTGAACTGAGCTAAACTGAACTGAACTTAAACACTGAAAACTGAACTGACACTGTTTCAATTCACTATAAACTTCCATGTGAAGCTGCTTTGACACAATCTACATTGTATAAGCGCTATACAAATAAAGATTAATTGAATTGAATTGAATCATTAGAGCATAAGCAAATCTTACTAAATTGGACGAATGAGAAAATATGAATTCATACATAATTGCCACTAAATTAAAACGTTACGAATTGCTGTGAGATCATCTTGAAATAAATCAAAACTCAAATTGTCATTAGCAATGTGCATTTCTGAGAACTTAACTTGAACCTCTTTAAACAATTTTAGCAGTACATACAAAGCTTATTGTCTTTTAAGGTCAAAGTGCATTGTAAGTTGTTTTGAATGAAAAATAAATCAAATATCTCTTTTTAAAAGGTGGGTTTAGTGCAGGTAGTAAAAAAACATGTACAGTATAATATAATAACAATCATATGAATGTTCAGTATATTGTGGGCAGTTATAGCCATATATATTTTTATAGTGACATATATGGCTCTATTTTAACGATCTAGGTGTAAAGTATAAAGCGCATGGCGCAAAAGCATTAAGGGCGTGTTCCAATCCAGTTTTGCTATTTTAAGGACAGAAATATATGGTATGCACCATGACACATGGTCTAACAGGGTTGTGCTTATTCAGTTATGGGTGTGTTTTGAGCAAAACGTGCATTAAACCAATCAAAGTCTCATCTCTCATTCCCTTTAAAGCTGTGGTCAAACTAGAGTTTGAGCTTGCAAAATTCTGTAGTACGGCGTTGCGAAAAGGGGCAGAATTAAACAAGATAATTAGACATTTAAAAACGCAAGTGATTGGTCCATATTTAAAATTTCTGTCCAGAGAGGTCATGTTTTGATCCTCGATTGGTCTCACGCAGTCAAGTGATGCAATTTTGCGAAACTTGTCGCATGAGCTTGCGTTTCCGCTCTGGAGCATTCATGTGCGTATAAATGGAAGTCTATAGGGAGAAAAGTCCAGTGTGACCGCAGCTTTAGAGTCAGATGTTTGTGCCATGGCACATTTGCTATTTACATGGTGGACTTAAGTGGAACATTGAATGCTTTACTAGCCAAAAACTGTTTAACAGAACATCTGCAGTGAGGATAAAAAATGAGCCTCCTTCATTCCGCCTCTTTACTTTTTTTTTTTACTTTACTTTTACTCTTTACTTTACTCCTTTACTTTATTGGATAAGGAAATGGTGAAAACTCACTCCACTGAAGACACCCATTAGCCTACAAATTTAATTTTGTTTGTTAAGCACAAAGATTTGTTTCAAAACTATTTCTAAATTTAGTTCTAATTTCCAACAAATGAATAAATGAACAATAATGATGAAGTGTGGTCAAAAAACACGTCCTATTCTCATGCCCCATATGATTTGTTTATTAAAACAAATATAAATCTGCATATAATAAATACTACCACTAATAATAATTATAATAACATTATAAAAATGCAAATTGTCATGAATAAACTGAAATAAACTGACTTTAGACCAGCTTTTAGTTGGTCAATGGCCTGGACTATTTCAGTTCCTCAAATTAGCAACGCGTCAACAAGGCATCTTAACACACCTCCTTTTTAGACCAGGACATCCATGAGTCCACAAAGTGGTGCAAATGGATTTACTATTGAACAACGTGACTGTAATGTGAAAATTAGAGTTGCGCTAATCTAAAAATAGAAACAAATCGCGCCATACATGTCTTGCACCTTAATGCAATGCCACATAGTCTTAATTTTACTAAATATTAAACCAAAATAAGTTCAAATAGTTTTTGAATAACTTGGAACATGTGTTTTGCATTCATTTTAGATCTAGATTTTTCAACTATTTGTTATTGACCCATAAACCACCACTATCAACAGCTTTAAATATTCTATTTAGACCTTCAACACACAATCATCTATTGATTCACAGTCTCTTCATACAGTGGTAAGCATTCTCTATTAATACGTCTAAAGCAGGGGTGCCCAAATAAGGTCCTGGAGGGCCAGTGTCCTACATAGTTTAGCTCCAACTCCAATCAGACACTTCTGAGCTAGATCATGATGCCCTTATGAAGCTTGTTCGACTTCATGAGGTGCAACAAGAATTGCCACCTGACAAAAGCAATGCATTCTGGTTAGACATTTTGCCCAATTTAATCAGCACTGCAGACACCTTGTGATCACATGTGCCGTCAAAGTACCACGGAGGCAAAAGGAGAGCAGGCACTATTGTCAGCCAAAATTGGTTGCTGAACCCTTTGATGATGAGATTTTATTTTCACTGGTCAGATTCTGTGATGACAAGGACAGGACACATGTTTAGTGTTTTTTTTTTTATAATTTTTTTATACATTTATATATTATCTAATATTTGAATTGAAAATCTAAAAAAACATAAAAAACATTTACAAAAAGATAAAAAAAAAAGATTTGGCTATCAAATTTGTTTGTATCGTATAAGAATGCATGTTTGGAAAAAACATTTTATATTAAATAAATAAAATAAAATATTTTATATACACCAACAATATTGAAAAATACTATATTTGTATATTCAAAACTGAACTACAGTTGAAGTCTGAATTATTAGCCCCCCATTTGATTTTTTTTTTCTTTTTAAAATGTTTCCCAAATGATGTTAACCAGAGCAAGGAAATTTTCACAGTATGTCTGATAATATTTTTTTCTTTCTGAAAAAGTCTTTTTTGTTTTATTTCGGCTAGGATAAAAGCAGTTTAAGCATTTTTAAGAACCATTTTAAGGACAAAATGATTAGCCCCTTTAAGCTATTTTTTTTTTTCGATTGTCTACAGAACAAACCATCATTATGCAATAACTTGCCTAATTACTCTAACCTGCCTAGTTAACCTAATTAACCTAGTTAAGCCTAGTTAAGCTGTTTAGAAGTGTCTTGAAAAATACATAATAAAATATTATTTACTGGCATCATGGCAAAGATAAAATAAATCAGTTATTAGAAATGAGTAATTAAAACTATTATGTTTAGAAATGTGTTGAAAAAAATCTGCTCTCTGTTAAACAGAAATTGGGGAAAAAATAAACAGGGTCGCTAATAATTCAGGGGGTCTTCAACTGGATATACTATTCTGAATCTCTTAAAGATATGAGGAAAGAAAACAAAAATGATTGTAATCACCGTTAGCATTTTATTTATTTAAAGATCCTAGTGTATTTCTATTTTTTTCTTTGTTCCTTTCTTTTTGGATCTCTCGTCCTCTCTATGCAGGAGAATGCTTTTGTTATGATTTTTTTTTATTACATGATCCTTGTTTATATAATCTATTTCTGTGTCATTGTAGTTGTACAGTGATGTTTATATTATGTTATTAATATCTAAATATCCGTGCAAGTTTTTTGAATATACTACTGATAGTTGACAGGCAGGGCTTGACATTAACTTTGATCACCAGCCACTGTGGCTAGTAGTTTTCCAATGTTACTAGCCACTTGGCATTTTCACTAGCCACAATTTTAACTTTGGTATCCTAAAATTACTTGATTTAAATTGTGTTATGTCCACATGCCTCTTCATTCATTTCACTTTTTTTGTGTTGTGACCTTGCTCAACGAGGATGAGCAAAGATGTTGGGGTTTTATAGTGTCGCATTACAATTAGTTTTATTTCACAGGACTTTTTAGGGCTCAACACTAAGGTTTACCAATTTTCTCTCTAGCCACACCAAACTTATTACTTTCTTGCCACAAATTTTAAACAATGTGTAAAAACAAGAAAAATCTAAAAATATACATACACTTTTATTCAGCAAAAAAGTTCTTAAAAAAACAATTGACATAAAAATATCTATATTTTCTCATGTATCTAAAACTATACACAGTTGGTGGACTGTCCTGGCAGAAGGTCCCAAATCACCACTTAAATCATATACAAATGGCGAGTTAATCTTGTATAAAAACACTGTTATTGTAAAGGATGACAATTAAACCATATTAATAAAAATAACTAAGCAAAAGAAAACATGTGAAAAACATTCCGTTAGTGGTAATGAAAGGATGATCGTGCACATACGGTTAATGTTAGGTCCAATAATAATCTGTTCAAAGAATGGTTAAAGCGAAAGGGGCAACCGTTGCTGCTTACAAAAAATCTCAAGCTTTTGAGAGCAGCAGGACTGTGGGTGCACAGAGAACCGATCACAACAGCTGTTTTAGGCCTGTTTGAGACACGGGAGCTTTTAAGCACTCGCGAGCATCACATCAGCTGTGCATGCAACACACTAAAGCTCTCATCAGTGAGAGGATCGCCTGTGTTTCATCGTGCTCCTGATCATCCTCACATTCAATATTTACCTGCTTTCTTTTGCTCATGTGAATATTTTTTGCAGTTAGTCATGCTGCTTCTAAGATTCTAAGATCACATTTGCATGCATATTGGCAAACAGTCATCAACAATTTTTTTTTTTTTTTGTGGTGAGTCAGAACTGGCAATTTAAAAAATATTTTCACCTGGCCAAAGTAAATAGTGGGAGTGGCTGTCTAACCTGCCACAGGTGAACTCTACCCGCATTTGGTGGGCTGGCAGGTGTTAATGTCAAACCCTGGTGATATGTGTTTAAGTAAAACTACAAAACTACTTTTTCTATTTATTTTGTGAACATAACTGATAATTATTTTCAGATTGAGAAAGAAGATGTCAAAATAACACTCTCTTTATTTTTTTCAGACATCAAATACGGCAAAAAAAAAGTTTGGGTTGAGTTGGTTAAGCACATTACTTAAAGCACAAAGTGTCTTTGACTGCAGCTTTGAAACCGGAATCTTACCAGCCATTTGCAGATCAGTGCGGGTCAACTCAAGCAAGCCTATTGCCTTGCTAGAAACAACCTAGGAGGTGTGTTGGGGCAAATTGGAGATAAAACTCTTCAGGACACAGGCCCTTTAAGGACTGAGTTTGGGCCTCCGTGGTCTTAAAACTTCTGCTACTCCACAATTTTAGTACTATCATACACATGTACACATGCACACACAAACACACACACATAGGCCTTAATGATGCTAGTCACTCATCTCCTCAAGGAAACTTGTCACACAGTGCAATGCTTGAAGTTCCCATAAGGACAGTGGAGTGAATCTTGCGAATGCTATCACATGCCTCTATCATCATCCTTTAGCTCAGGGCCGGTGCTGTATCCCCAGAGACTGTGTCACTGGAGCATATCACTTATAATGAGGGGCCCCTGAACCCATCAAAACTCATTTAGAGAGCAGACTGACACATACTTGTACAACCTCATATTTTGACACAAGCTGTTGCAGTCACCTGCATTTGCTTAAGGTCCCGTGGGATGAATGTATCCCAATTTTAAGGCCATTTTAGTGGCCTGTGTCTGTGAGAGTGAATAGGCGTAAGACTAATAATAATATGTTTAATGCAGTGTTTTCCAATACCATTTGCTGATTCAAAACACTGCATATTTTGTACTGTGTTTGTTTTTTGTTAAGTTGCCTAATAATTATGCACAGTAATAGTCACCTGCACACACAGATATCCTCCTAAAATATCTAAAACTAAAATCAAACTAAAAACTACTTCCAAAAATATTCAGCTTTGATATTAATGAGTTTTTTTGGGTTCATTGAGAACATGGTTGTTGTTCAATAATAAAATTAATCCTCAAAAATACAACTTGCCTAATAATTCTGCACTTCCTGTATATGCTGTCAAGACTTAAAGGGTCATGAAACCTCCCTCTTTCAGTCCGATTTCCATATTTTGGAAAAATGCTATTTTAATGGGCCTGAAAAGTTGTGAGCAGAAAGTGGAGGAATGGGGATGCAAGAGCAGGGCAGAAAGAAAAGTGCAAGCAATGGTTATCTGTCAGTGGCCCACACTGACTCTGACTAAAAACCGAAGGTAACAGGTCAGAAAATGCAAGATTTTTGTATTTAAAGAGTGCTTATTTTAAAATTTAGACACACATTTAAATGCTTTTAGGGGACAGAAATGCCCTTGGGCACTGGAGCTTTTGAAAGTCATGTGTATCAGCATTTGACACAATTGCCAATCAGCAAGTGTTCAAGAGTCCACTTACAGCGCTCCAAGTGCAAGCAGGAAATGCTGCTATCATCACATTTTTATAAATTTCAGTAAAGACTTGTAGAAGTCGGTACTTCTGACAACACCACTGGGACCTCAAGCTATCATGAAAGCCTAACTTCTGTGCCCCAGTGCGGGGTCTCACAGCTTGACCAAATTACTCAGAAGCAGCTCTTCTCATATAATAAGAAAACGTAGATTCATAAATAATTATTAGACACAATGCATCATCATAATACATGCACTGCCATATGCTTATAAGTTATGCTACACCGTATAGATTTTAAACTCAGAAGATGAAAATAGGGTAGAAAAAGCTCAAAATTAGCCAGTTGTTCCCTACATTAAATAAGCTATGAGATGGTAACGTTATCTTAAATTATATTTAACACTCATACATCTGTTAAAATATTTGAAAATTTAGTCCAGAGATCCATGACGTTTAAAGCAATGTTTATTTGAATAATAAAAGAGAGAAAATAACCTTACCATTTACTCTCCCTCATGTGGTTTTAAACTTTTTTTGTGTTTCTTTCTTCTGTTAAACACAAAATATGTTTTTTTCAAGTATGCAGGTTGCTGAAAAATAAAATTAAAACATCTTATGGAAGTCAATGGGTGCCAACCACCAGCATTTTTCAAAACATCTTGTTTTGTGTTTAACAGAAGCAAGAAACTCTATAGGGTGTTGAACAAGTGAAGGGTGAGTAAATGATGACAAAATATTAATTTTGGGTGAACTATCCCTTTAGGCAGTTTTGAAGTCAACCAGGTACTTGCAAAGTTTTTCTAATGTAATATAGCCAGTGAGAGTATGATTGTGGTCTCTGCTATTTCATTCAATTTTGTTCATTCATTCATTCATTTTCATCTGCTTTTCCAGGGCCAGGTCATGGGGCAGCAGTCTCAGGTGGTAACCCCAGACTTCCCTCTCCCCAAACACTTCCTCCAGCTCCTCTTGGAGAACTTGAGGCGTTCGCAGGCGAGCCGAGAGACATAAGCTGCGTCCCAAATGGCACACTATGCACTTATGCACTATGCACTTACAAACACAACAGTATATGTAATGTCGTCCCAAATGGAACACTAATGTTTTTTTACTAAGCAGAAATTTAAACCATTTCCCTGATTACTTTTGTTGGTTGCCAAATTAGTGAAATAAATGACCAAAGTACCAAAGAACCACATTTACCATTGGGAGGCGCTATAATCACTCTTGTAGGATAATTTTGCTTTCACAATCCAAAATAAATAAAAAAATCCAACATGTGCGCCTGGTGGCTCAGCCACGTTTAGCTACAGTACGTGAGCAAAACTGTGTTTGTTGAGTGTATGAAGTGTTTATCATTCGACACTTCATTTTACTGCTTGAATAAGTGTGTCATCTGCAAGAAGATCGCTGGTTCAAGCCCCGACTGGGTCAGTTGGCATTTCTGTAAGGAATTACATGTTCTTCCCGAGTGCAATAAACCAATTAGAGGCTCATCTCCCATTCCCTTTAAGGGTCAGTTGCATCGTGCCATGGTGCATTTGCTATTTAAATGGCAAACTTTGTAAGTGAAAAAACTGATTGTTTCAAATTGCGAGAAAACGGTTTAACAGATCATCTGCAGCGAGGATAAAAAAATAGCCTCCTCCATTCGGTCTCTTTACTTTCTCTTTACTTTACTTTTACTCTTTACTTTTTACTTTCATGAATAAGGAAATGGTGTTGTACACACTCCACTGAAGACATTCATTAGCCTACATATTTAATCTTGTTTGTTAAGCACAAAGATTTGTTTCAAAACTATTTCTAAATTCAGTTCTAATTTCCAGTAAATGAATAAATGAATAATAATAATAAAAAGTTGACCAAAAAAAACTGAGTTATTCAAACACATGTTCTATTTTTATGCCTTATATGGTGACACATACAGTTGAAGTCAGAATTATTAGCCCCCCTTAGAATTTTTATTTTTTTCGTTTTTTAAATATTTCCCAAATGATGTTTAACAGAGCAAGGGAATTTTCACAGTATGTCTGATAATATTTTTTTCTTCTGGGAAAAGTATTATTTGTTTTATTTTGGCTAGAATAAAAGCAGTTTTTAATTTTTTTAAAATCCATTTTAGGGACAAAATTATTAGCCCCATTAAGCTATATATATTTTTTTTCGATAGTCTACAAAACAAACCATCATTATACAATAACTTGTCTAATTACCTAAACTTGCCTAGTTAATCTAGTTACCCTAGTTAAGCCTTTAAATGTCACTTTAAGCTGTATAGAAGTGTTTTGAAAAATATCTAGTCAAACATTATTTACTGTCATCATGGCAATGATTAAATAAATCAGTTATTAGAAATGACTGTTATGTTTAGAAATGTGTTTAAAAAAAATCTCTCCGTTAAACAGAAATTGGGGGAAAAAATAAACAGGGGGCTAATAATTCAGGGGGCTAATAATTCTGACTTCAACTGTACGTCTCCAAAACCTGACAGGTGGACAATTCTAAACTTGTTTTTGTTAAAACAAATATAAATATGCTTAAAATAAATACTACTACTAATAATAATAATAACATTATACAAATGCAAATTGTCATGAATAAACTGAAAAAGCCCCCCAACATGAAGAAGGCATGGAGGTAGTGGTTTTTATATTTATACTGTTGTAGAAAATAATTTTTGCAACATTCTACTCCTTAATTTTTTTATATGTAAAGATATTTGTGTATTGCTGTACATCCTGTGTGTATTAAGCAATGTGTATGCATTTAGGGCATGCATAGGCACATAACTAACGCTCTCTGTGCTGTAATGGCTTAGTCTATTTCAGTTCCCCAAAATACAATGCACCTTAACACACTTCTTTTTTTATACCAGAACACCCATGAATCCACAAAGTGGTGCAAATGGATTTACTATTTAAACAACTTGGTGCAAAACGTGAAAATTAGAGTTGCGCTGGTCTGAAAATAGCAACAAACTGTGCCAAACACATCTTGCTTAATGCGCTGGGTGTACGAAAGGCCCATAATGTTCTCACACAGCGTTAAACTTATACAGTTAGCAACTCTTACAATAAATCAGAATATTCCTGGATTCAAAAGTATTGCATATGCATTCCATACCAGATGCAGTGGCAAACTTTTTAATATCGGTGTATAAATGAAATAAACAGTTGAACAAAGACAATCAGTCTACTCTGACAGTTGCTTGTGCATTTCAAAGGTGCTCATTTTACTGGATTTGTTGTTGCTAATTAAAATGTCTAGAATACAAATCATTTGAACCGTGAGTCTGTTCATCTTCAAATATTTATGTACAGTCACAATTTTCCTAGTGGTATAATTTGCTTCGGCAGAAGATGAAATGATATGTGTGTAATGATGTGTGACACTTTAATATGACGAAATTCATTTATTTTCTTTTATAAACAGATTCAATGAAGTCGCATGTCATAAAGAGGAAACGGAAAGCAATTGCATTTTAGCACTTCGTTCACTCAAGCATCTTTTACACATATGTAGCTGCGAGCATAAACTGTGACTGTAACATTTGTTGTGTGTTTATGGTATGGTTAGTTGTGAACTGCTACCATTCGTTTACTTACATTTTAATTGACATATGGTGTAAACAAATTGAGGATATGCCTTATTTTCTGCTGGCTTAGCTTGAGTTGACATTTAGTTTAGAATAAAAAAAAAAAAAACATTGTAGCCAGTGCACTGTGTGCTAAGCTAATGATTTTGATTTGTGTATTATTTCACTTTTTATTAAGAAGAAAGGGTTTAGGAAATATATGTAAATATTCAGCTAAACAAATAATTTCACATCCATAGCAAGCCTCCAAACAATTAGTCAAATTTATATATTGTAGCTCGTTTAAGCTCCATATAGTCCTATGTCAGGATCACCATATTAAAACATATTGTTAGCTCGTTTGCTCTTGTTTTATTTGAAAATCCAGTCATTCATTATTGTATGTTTGTATGTTTGTATGTATGTAGGTATGTGTTGAGATTCAGATGAAAATTTAGGTCACAAAAAAGCAGAGTCGATGATGATATGGTGCACAAACCACATGGGTGAAAAATGGGATAAGATATGCTTTTTTTGTATATTAAATAATAGCACGAATAACAGCAATAGCAAGTAAACCTCATATCCTTTTTAAAATCACAAATAAAAACACTATGACAACAAGCTGATTGTTAGGTTCTGTAGAGATAGCTTTAATTTAAGAAATTGTTCCTAATGTTACATCCAGTTCAAGTTGAAAGATGTGATTAAATAAATGTGAAGCACCTAAATTCGGATACATGGAAATGACATATGGTTAGCCTCAAACAATATTGTTTCCTCATTCTCATGTAAATCTTAAGAGTGTAAAATCCTGATGAAAAAACAAAACACTTTTACTGTTACATTGTACATGGGATCATTAATATGCATGCCCCTGATGCCCCACAGTATGGCATATCTTTATTCAATCGTTCATCTTCTTTTCGGCTTAGTCCCTTTATTAATCTGGCGTTGCCACAGCGGAATGAACCACCAAATTATCCAGCATATGTTTTACACAGCGGATGCCCTTCCAGCTGCAACCATCACTGGGAATCATCCATACACACTCATTCACACACATACACTACAGACAATTTTAGCCTACCAAATTTGGACCTTTGGACTGTGGGGGAACCTGGAAAAAACCAACGCCAACACGGGGAGAACATGCAAACTCCACAAAGAAATGCCAACTGACCCAGCCGAGGCTCGAACCAGCGACCTTCTTGCTGAGGTGATCGTGCTATACCCACTATGCCACCGTGCAGCCCTCGCATGGCATATCTTATAACTGGAAATATGTTTATACAATGATTATAAATAACTATTATAATTCATGCAGCTTCATGCAAGTTGTATTTACCACTCTTATAATATAATGTAATGTGTATTTATACAGCGCATTTATTGTGTATGGCCATATACCCAAAGTGCTTCACAACCATGAGGCGGGTCTCTCCACACCACCACCAGTGTGCAGCATTCACTTGTATTGAGAGATATTGCACAATTCACTGGATGGGGATGATTGGAAGGCCACAATGGGTAAGAGTCTATGTAGGAAATTTGGCAAGGGCACCGCAGTTACACTCCTATTCTTTGTGCCATGGGATTTTTTAATGGCCACAGAGTCAGGACCTCGGTTTAACGTCTCACCCAAAGGACGGCACCCACTGACAGTATAGTGTCCCCTTCATTTTTACGGGGGCATTAGGACTCACACAGACCTCAGGTTGAGCGCCCTTTGTTGGCCTCAATAACACTACTTCTAACAGCAACCTAGTTTTCCCATGTGGCCTCCTATTCAGGGACTGACCAGGCTCAGCCCTTGGTTATGAGCTGCAGGGTGATATGGCTGTGGCATTAGAATAAAACTTCAGTTATGTATTAATATTTTTAGGTCTATGGACTGTACGTTCAGATTTAATTTCAGACTTACAACTCCAAATCAGATAAAGTTGGGACAGTACTCTCAGAAAAAAATGGTGCAATGTTGTACCAAAAAAAGGTACAAAACCTTGTCACTGGGGCAGTACCTTTTTATGGGACAGAATTTTACCTTAAGACAAAGAAACAAATTTGTACCATTGAAGTTTGTACCTTTAAGGACATGATCTGTACCATGGAAAAGCAAAATGTAAAATAAAACCTGCAGATACATATTGTACCTTCATCAAAGTACAAATCTGATCCATAAAGGTACCACCACACTGACAAGACACTTTGTACCTTAACAGTGTCAAAAATGCTTAATAAAAATCACGAGGACCATATTAAATAGTGTGTTGTTGTATTGTCTGCAATGAAATACAAGTATATTGTGGACTTTAAAGACAAATTGTGCAATGTTTCCTAATTCTGGACCACCATCAATGTTGCACAGTTGGTTCTGGCATTCTGTTAAACTGCTAAAGAATATAGAGAACAAACTGGTGCATCAAGGTATTTTGACCACATCATCCTCTTTATGCATGTTTTCTTACTCCAAGCTGTATAGGCTTGAAAGCCTACTACCAATTAAGCATACAGTTGCAATCAGAATTATTGAACCCCCTTAGAATTTTTTTTACTTTTTAAAATATTTCCCAAATGATGTTTAACAGAAAAAGGAAATTTTCACAGTATGTCTGATAATATTTTTTTCTTCTGGAGAAAGTCTTATTTGTTTAATTTTGTCTAGAATAAAATCAGTTTTTAATTTTTAAAACCCATTTTAAGGTCAAATTTATTAACCCCTTTAAGCTATTTATTTTTTTCCATAGTCTACAGAACAAACCATCATTATACAATAACTTGCCTAATTACCCTAACCTGTCTAGTTAACCTAATTAACCTAGTTAAGCCTTTAAATGTCACTTTAAGCTGTATAGAAGTGTCTTGAAAAATATCTAGTCAAATATTATTTACTGTCATCATGTCAAAGATAAAATAAATCAGTTATTAGAGATAAGATATTAAAACTATTATGTTTAGAATTGTGCTGAAAAATTCTCTCCGTTAAACAGAAATTGGGGAAAAAAATAAACAGGGGGCTAATAAATCAGGGGGTTGAATAATTCTGATTGCAAGTGTATTAGGTGATGTGCATCTCTGTAATGAGAAGGGGTGTGGTCTAATGACATCAACACCCTATATCAGGTGTGCATAATTATTAGGCAACTTCCTTTCCTTTGGCAAAATGGGTCAAAAGAAGGACTTAAAAGGCTCTGAAAAGTCAAAAATAGTGAGATATCTTGCAGAGGGATGCAGCACTCTTAAAACGGCCAAGCTTCTGAAGCGCGATCATCGAACAATCAAGCGTTTCATTCAAAATAGTCAACAGGGTCGCAAGAAAGTGTGGAAAAACCAAGGCGCAAAATAACTGCCCGTGGGCTAGATGGATGGGCCCGTGGCTGGATCGGTAAAGGGCAGAGAGCTCCAGTCCGACTCAGATGCCAGCAAGGTGAAGGTGAAGTACTGGTTTGGGCTGGTATAATCAAAGATGAGCTTGTGGGGCCTTTTCGAGTTGAGGATGGAGTCAAGCTCAACTCCCAGTCCTACTGCTAGTTTCTAGAAGACACCTTCTTCAAGCAGTGGTACAGGAAGAAGTCTGCATCCTTCAAGAAAAACATGATTTTCATGCAGGACAATGCTCCATCACACGCGTCCAAGTACTCCACAGCGTGGCTGGCAAGAAAGGGTCTAAAAGAAGAAAAACTAATGACTCCTTGTTCACCTGATCTGAACCCCATAGAGAACCTGTGGTCCATCATCAAATGAGAGATTTACAAGGAGGGAAAATAGTACACCTCTCTGAACAGTGTCTGGGAGGCTGTGGTTGCTGCTGCACGCAATGTTGATGGTGAACAGATCAAAACACTGACAGAATCCATGGATGGCAGGCTTATGAGTGTCCTTGCAAAGAAAGGTGGCTATATTGGTCACTGATTTGTTTTTGTTTTGTTTTTGAATGTCAGAAATGTATATTTGTAAATGTTGAGATGTTATATTAGTTTCACTGGTGAAAATAAATCATTGAAATGTGTATATAGAAGTTAACAAGATTATTGGAAACATTGCTTAGGGATACTAATTTATACGTATTTACATGAATAACATAGTTGCTGCAGATTTTTCGAATGCACATCCATGGTGTGAATCACCCATTCACCACATCCCAGAGAAGCTCTGTTGGATTGAAATCTGATTACTTTGGAGGCCTTTTGAGTATTGTGAACTCATTTTTAAGAAACCAGCATGAGATGATCTTTGTAGCATGTTATTACATTGGATGTAGTTGCTATCACACGATGAGTACACTGTGGTCATAAGGTTGTTGTGTTTAAATGATGCTCAGTTGGTACAAAGGAATCAAATTATGCCAAGAAAATATCCTCACACCATTACACCACCAGTACCAGTATGAATTGTTGATACTAAGCAGGATGGATCCATGCTTCTGTGTTGTTTGTGCCAAATCTGACACAACTATTCAATGTTAATGTGAATGGAAGTTTCAGTTTGCTGTTTTTAAGCACTTTTAGCACATAATCATAATAATAAAAAAAGTCACAAAATATTACTGAATGGGTAAATTATAGCCTTTGGTAGACAGACAACAATTTTATTTCATTGAGGGAGAGCCTAGTTTTATGTTATGTAAGAAACATATGTTTCATCAGCAGAGGTCTCAACTAACCTGTCCTGTTACCGGGCCTCACTTTCCATCTATGACTGCTAATGGCATCTTTGCTGAAGGCTTTTTAAAATAAATATGCTTTTAATGTCAAACCAAGTAGTAAAAAGTTATATTGTGGTGAAGAGTATAAGAGACCATGACCGACAATAAACACAGCAGACACAATCTGCAAACAGCTCCACCGGCTCCCAGAAAATTGGAGAGACCCTCATTCTCAGACTTTATGTTTAAAAATATATAGAAAGAAACCATGCTTCTAACCATGGGTTGATGCCTGTATAGTTACAATCAGACAAGTTTACAAAGCTGCCTGTGAATGTTTGAACTAGGGATTCACAAAACACACAGTCATTGAACCAAGTTGGCAATGACATATTTTGTGACCTAAACGAGTAGCTACTGTTTGGTTGTCAGAAAAATGAAAAAATAAAACAAAATCACAGCACTATGATTAGTCAGATCAACTGTCAATCAAACCACAACCAACAGGTGATATTAAATTTTCAATAGACCAGTTAGAATATGTAACACTGTAACTAAAAACTATGAATAATGAATCACATCCTTGTTAAGCACCGCAGTTTCTCCTCATCTGTAATAATTAGCACTTAGCGGGATTCTAACTCCAGATACTTAGCATTTCCCACTGAGACATCACTTCTTCATGGTGCTTGATAAATCAGAAAGGCAAAATCTGCATTTTTTGGTGGCCATTTTTTTTCTTCTTGCAGATTTCACAAAGATTTCTCTCACTCTGTCATGAAGACAAAAAATTGGGCCAAAAATGGCTGACAGTAGAGGTCAGAATCGATCTTTCGCTGTTTATGTTTGCTTTTTCAAGGTCTTTTGACAAACAGAGGTGCTCTGTGGGGGAAAACCAGCATTTTCTCCTAAAATAGAAAGGTGATTGTGCACTAAGAGGAAAATAAAAAAAAAATAAAGGTAACACTTTACAATAAGGTTCATTAGTTAATGTTAGTTAATGCATTTACTAACATGAACAAACAATGAACAATACATTTACTACAGCATTTGTTCATGTTAGTTAACGTTAGTTAATGAAAATACAGTTGTTCATTGTTAGTTCATGTTAATTCATGGTGCATTAACTAATGTTAACAAGCATGAACTTGAATGTTAATAATGCATTAGTGAACGTTGAACTATGAGTAATAAATGATGTGTTGTTCATGATTAGTTCATGTTAGTAAATGCATTAACTAATAAACCTTATTGTAAAGTGTTACCAAAATAAAAATAAATAAATGTTCAGTGCGGAAGGAGGGCACTTAAAGAAGAGTGGTGGGCTTTCATGGTTGCTTTTGCCCCTTCTTGACCTAAAAGTGTCAAAAACAAACAAACTGCTCTGATATTTTGGTTTGTACTGTATTTTGTTGATTATACACTGTAAAAAAAATCTGTTATTTTAGGTTTTTTTTTTCGGAAGCTGGGGTGCCGGAAAAAAAAGTAAAATAACGGCTGTTAAATTGCAGAAATTTCCTTAAATTTAAATTTCTGGTAAATTTCTGTAATTTACCATCTGTTATTTTACAGTAAATGTCTGTAATTTAATGGTCATTATTTTAAATTTTTTTCTGACACCCTAGCTGCTGAAAAAACAAAAAAAAAATAAAATAGCAGACTTTTTTTTTTACAGTGTAGCAATAGATTTCTTAATAACAATAAATTAAATCAAATAAAGATTTAGCCTAATCAACTATCTCAATTGTAGGTGATTTTCCTTGACAATATTTCAAAAAGTCAAAATAAATGAACGAACAAATTAATGAGAAATTTATATATATTTTTTTATTTTATTCCTTGCTTATTGGCTTTATGCTATTAGTTTTCTTGGGGTTAACCAATGTTTCGCTTACAAAACTGCCAGCTAAAAACAAAAACAAACTTAAGGCTTGCTTGTTTTGTAGGTTTTAAGACCAGTTCATGCCAAGGTTGAATATAATAATATTGCTTAAAAAATAAAAACTGACAGAACGATGGCTTAGGGGTATCACACACAACCTTTTCATCTGCAGTACTCATTTGGGAGATAAAACGTTGATTTAATGTTCTGATCACATTAATCGTCTCTCTCTACAAGAAAATCTTGGCAGAAATATTTTGTCTCAAAAAAAATTTCAAAATTAAGAAAAAATGTAATATATTTACTATGATCAATTACCAAGCCAGTCAATAAACAAAAACAAATTGACTCAGCAGTGAAAGATTGTGATGAATAGGCTTGAATAAATAGCCCGTGGCACAATTGGCTTCTTGGCTCCCCATATAAATAATAAATCCCTATAGAGTTACCCATCATTAAACAGCCCTTGTAGTTTGTAGACGTGTCATCAGAAAATAGTGGCCTTTAGTGCCTGTGCACCAATATAAAATGATGGTCTTCCTGTGTATGACAGCGTAATAATAAATACAGGCAATGTCTCATAAGAGTCTGACACAGATCCTGTCAGGGTTGGCTAATTTATTATGAGTATGAAGAGTGCAGAGTAGTGAGAATAATTCATATATGAGGACGAAAGTGAATGACAGTTTCATGCTTTCTGTGTGTGACGTTTCTGGCTGCCTGATCCCTTGATCTGAGCGAAGGCCATTACTTTCTGTTACTGTTATCCAGAATTAAACATTGTTGCTCATTTTCATCACACACACTAGCTTTGTTTTCATCCACCTAAAAAACGGTTGAGGGAAATGTCATTATGCACATATGTTTTGAAAATGCTCATAACATAAAGAAAAGATATGCATAAACTACAATGAAAACACTTTTACAAAAAATAAAATCCAGTATGCACATTAAAAAAGTCAATGTGATTTTATTATAAGACGTCATGTGATGTTAAAATGTGTGTGAAAGGACAAACCAGCAGGCTGAACACATTGTGAAGCATCTGAAATGTTGTTTTGGTCATTCTAAAATGTCTTAACCATTTCAGAATTAGTGTTTATATAGTATTAATTATCTACAGAATCAAGACCGCCTGTGCTCCGCGTCTCACGCCTTCAAACGCCACCACGTGTTCATTGCGTATCTGCATATTGTCTTATGAGGTGCAAGTCATTTATTACATGAAGAAAATATTCACGCAGCTTCTCCTACCGCAGTAAATTATGTTTTTACTGTTGATATTTGGTGCCAGTTAATCAGGAAGTGACAATTTTGTTCTCTTTGACTCATTAAATGGAAATGCTGCTTTATTTGCACGTCTTTTATGCAATATTCCAGTTTTGCACATACATTTAATATGCATATTTGGAGGGAAATTTAGCTAGTGATTCCTTCAGTGAAATGAGTCAAAGTTATGCTATATATATATATATATATATATATATGGGCAATTCTTTAACTATACGAGCACCTAAAGCCTTGTGAAGTTGAGTAAAAAAAAACTTGTTTAAATGTAATGTAACATAGTCTCATAAGTATAAACAATTTGTCTAGTTTTAGTATATGTAAGAGGACAAATTTAGAAGAGAAATTGTTAATATTTAAAAAAAAATTTCGCAGTGAAATGAACAAATGTCATTTCCACCACATCTCAATATACAGCTTTTATTTCACAATTGAATATATTATGGCAGTTTGTTTATTGCAAATTGTGTATGATAATTTTTGTATCTAGTTTAACCAATCTTTCCACAATTTATACAATATAATGTTATTTTAATTGTTTAAGTTTAAAACTCTGGGTGTGTGACAAGGCAAAAACAGTGATTTTGACACTTAAAAGGAGGTTGAATAATTTAAAAAATATATAACAGAAAGGTAGAATTTTTGGATATATGATCAAATGACATGTGTAAAAATGATTAGATATTTCAGTTCTTACAATGAAAAGTTTCTAAATATTATATCTATATAGTTGAAGTCAGACTTATTAGCCCCTTATTATTTTATTACATTTTTAAATATTTCCCAAATGATGTTTAGCAGAGCACGAACATTTTCACAGTATGCCTGGTAAAATCTTTCTTCTGGAGAAAGTCTTATTTGTTTTATTTTGACTAGAACAAAAGCAGTTTTAAATTTTTTTATGAACCAATTAAGGGTCAAAATTATTAGCCCCTTTGAGCTATATATATTTTTTCAACTGTCTACTGAACAAACCACTGTTATACAATCACTTGCCTGATTACCCTAACTTGCCTAGTTAACCAAATTAACCTAGTTAAGCCTTTAAATGTCACTTTACGCTGTATAGAAGTGTCTTGATA
>CAIGQZ010032649.1:10870448-10890559 GCA_903798205.1 Danio tinwini | reverse complement strand
ATGCAGCAATTACTACAATGCAGTTGTACTCATGACAGGCGCTATTTGGTAGTTTTGTCACTTATTTCACTAATTTGGCAATCTTTCAACATCAACTTTGAATTTCTGTTTAGAAAAAAAAAAACATTTAATTTTATTTGGGACAGCACTAAACTCCCATAGTACACTGTTGAGTGCATAAGGGCAAGTTCATGCACCATAATGTGTCATTTGGGATGTTACTAACATATATCAACACAAATACAAGCATATAGATATTTTTTTAATTACATAATCGGACCTCTATTGATATAGTAATATCAGTTTTATGTCTAGTTCCTTTTTTAAATATATGTAATTACATGTAGGGTTCTTTAAACATGCTTACACGCACAAGGCTCTGGCCATACATGATTATTGCGAATGTGTGGTATAAGTTGTTATTTTTTTCGTACATTTAGAATAGATTTTAGTATGAATGTTTTTATTAAATGATTCTTGAAAATGTCAGCACTCATGCAAGAATTTGGGCATACACGTTTAGAAAATGACACCAATTCTTTCAAGAATTGAAAAGAACAAATTAATGAAAATATAAATATAAAAATTTCAAACTAGAATTTAGAATTTTTTATTCATTTATTTTAAATTTTTTCCACTGTTAAAAATAATACAATTGCTGTTAAGAAGAAATTACTTCTTAAGATTGTTTTGTGAATCTGGCATGATCAATCAATCCAATAAAGGAAATTTTAAATGCAGTGGAATCAGAGATTCACATCATGGATTTGTACCCAACAATAACTGAGGGATGTTTCCTGCTCTTTGTTGGATCTACATCATGAGTTAAGGCAGTTATGAAAGTTCATCCTGTTATAGTATGAGCAATGTGTACCTTACAAGTGGCTGGTGAATGTATATATTATTTACACTTCCTGACAAAAGTCTTGTCGTCGATCCCAGTTGAAAGAGCAAAAATTAATACTTCTAGTTGATAATTTGGAAAAAGGACAGAAGGTAGATTTTTCCCATGCATCATCTGTTGAACTGCATCCCAATCATAACAAATACTGCAGAAGACCTATTGGAATCCACATGGACCCAAAATTCTCACAGAAATCAGTCAAGTTTGGTGGAGGAAAAATCATGGTTTGGGGTTACATTTAATATAAGGGCATGTGAGAGATCTGTAGAGTGGATGGCAACACCAACAACCTTAATATGAGGTATTAAGACATTTGTGTTGCCCATTACATTACAAACCACAGGCGAGGGTAAATTCTTCAGCAAGAGCTCCCCCTCATACTTCAGCTTCCACAGCAAAGTTCCTGAAAGCAAAGAAGGTCAAGGTGCTCCAGGATTAGCCAGCCCCGTCACCAGACATGAACATTCTTGAGCATGTCTGGGGCAAGATGAAGGAGGAGGCATTAAAAATGAATCCAAAAAAATCTTCTGGGAGTCCTGCAAGAATGCTTTCATTGCAGAGATGTATGGATGCAGTTGTTCAAACTCATGGGAGTCATACACAATGTTAATTCTTTTCCGGCAGCACCATGACTTTATATTCTATACTGTTCATTATTTCTATTAAGTGATAAGATATTTGTCTAAGCAAAGTCAGACCTTACTGTCCATATAAATAATTAAAAATCAATACATGATCTTTTTTTTTTTCGTAAGCATAATCTAAGACCTTTATCTTTCATATAAGCCACTTCTGATACCAAAATGATCAACTAGAAGTCAAGTTATTGATTGTGGTTCCTAAAACTTGGATTGGTGACAAGACATTTGTCAGGTAGTGTATGTACAGTTGAATTCAGAATTATTAGCCCTCCTGAATTATTGTGCGCCCCTGCATATTTTTGTCCGCAATTTATTTTTGTTTAACATTAAATATTTTTTTCAACCCATTTCTAAACATAATAGTTTTAATAAATAATTTCTAATAACTGATTTCTTTTATTTTTGCCATATGACAATACATAATATTTTAGATCTTTGTCAAGACACTAGTATTCAGCGTAAAGTGCAATTTTTAGACTTAACTAGGTTAAATAAGGCAAATTAGGGTAATTAGGCAAATATTAGGGTAATTAGGCAAAAAGGCTTAAGGGGGCTAATAATATTGACCTTAAAATAAAAATAAAACAAAATAGGAAATACTGTGAAAAATGTCTTGCACTGTTAAACATCATTTGGGAAATATTTGAAAAAGAAAAAATACAGGAAGGCTAATAATTTTGACTTCAACTGTATATATAAAATCCTAACAGTAGGCAAATGAGCTATCCAGTCACATTTTTTTGATAGAGGCATCACAACACTCAGTATGGCAGCTGTAGGTATGGAAGATATTCTACAGCTCTGGCTGATAAACATGCATAGAGAAACAGGGGGAGAGTGGGGGATCAAGACAAAGAAATAAAGAGACAAGAGCAAGCTGATCAAGGAGGAGACATCAGCTTTGATGCTCTGCAGGCTCATTAGTTGTGGCTTGGTTATCAGGATGAAGTTCTTTGAGGGTGTCAGTAAATGAATGTTGGATGTCAGAAGAGGGTAATGAGAGGTTAAGACACAGTACTCCACCTCTCCCGCTCCATTCGCTGTTTATCAGCACCCAACACACCAAGCCCAAAATAACATTGATCAGCTTTCAAATAAGCATTCCGATGCATCTGTGGAGTTTTACAGTAAGGGTTTATGTACAATAATTTAGCAAAAATAACATCAAAGCAGTGTTTTTTTTCTGATATACACTTTAAAAATGGTGGGTTCTGCACAATCGATTTGTGTTGGGACAATATGAAGAAATTAAGCTAACTTATTATTTTTTTTAAGTGGGTTGAAGATAAAACAATTAAAGGTGCAGTATGTAAGTTTGACACCCATTGGTTGAACTAGGTATTGCATTAATGGATCAAAACAAATGCAAGCGTAGGTTGCCAGACTGACGATCAACAGGAGTGAGTCTGACTCTGGTCTGACGATCAAGTCTAAATGCTGATTTAAACCATGTTCTATATGAAAGCAACGGCACGTGATAGAAGAAAAATTTCCATATTAAAAAAAAGTTTTAGTTCTAACCAACACCTCCAATTAATATATTAGAAATGGCTTCTATTTCTTGCAGCTGAACAACAGAAAACTGACAATTATCACCTCAGGTACACAGATAGTTCAACTCAGATCTTGAAAATAAAATAAACTGAAATTGAACTTTAGAACTGTGACTCAGTGCAAACCAACACGTATCAGTGATTCAGCATGTACATTTAATAATGTTAATAATGTTAATTACAATATAATCCTTACCATTTTGTGAGTAAGTGCATATTTTGTGCTTCTGAATGGCTGTATTTACAATTCTGTCGTGCTGCGTCTGGTGCAAATAGTCAAATTGCTCATCACTGCAAATATCGTCACACAGCATGTTGTTAGAACACGTGGTTACAATGTAACCTGCTCACCTAATGTTTACGTTTCTAATATTTGTATTTTTTGCAAATTATTAGAGTCATGTGCGTCACTCTGAATCTGCGTCTCATTTCGGTGTGTGCAACTGTCCTCTGGAAGAAATAAATGGAAGAAATACACGATTTTCCACCAAGGCAACCCGGGGTGCTGAAATATAATTGGCTAAACCGGCATTGGGTGGGTTAAATGACCAAAACAAAGACAGCATTTTGACACGTAACTGACATTTTCAAAGCAGAAAAACTGACTTCAGCATTGTTTTTTTCAGATAAACAAGAATGTTCACTTAGCAAGGCAAACATCTTCAAACATATTATGGTATTTTTATGCTTTAGAAGAGTAAAAAACGTACATACAGCACCTTTAGCTCATTTTAAATAAGTAGTTTGAACAAGCAGCAAAGGTCATTTTTTTTCTGAGCGTACATTGTGTTGTTAATATGGCAATTTTGCATGAGAATAAAGTCTTACATTTTTGTGCATTATTACCAAATAATATATATATTAATAAATAATAATTATTATTATATTTTTTATTATAATTTTATTATAATTTTTTTCTTTTCTTTTGCTGTAGTGTGTGATTTTGAATAGACATTTGTGATTTGTGAAATAAAAAAGTAAGGAACATTTTAATAAGAAACAGTTCTATTTCTTTTACATAACTTCTTTCCAAATTGCCTATCAAAATTGTCTTTTCTATTAAATAATATGACATAATAAGTCCCAAATCAAAATAAATGATATCCTATAAAAACAGCAACATTCACTCAACCAAAAAAATATATAATAATAATTTAATTAAATTAAATTAAACAAAATTTAATTAATTGAACAAGTAAACATACATTTACAATAAAAAAAATAATTAATAGAAAATCATGGAAAAAAGTCACCCATTTTCAAGTTAAAATTGTAGTACAATAAAAAATGTGAACAAATGCCATAAAAAGAGCTGCATAGTAGAATATCCCATTTAACAGCTTTGTTTAGTCTTCTTGAAGCATTCACACTATACAAAGCAATTTCGAATAAATCTGAGTGACCTTTTTAATTCCTAACACCTAATTAATTCCCAGATCCTATCCAACACGACCTTCACAAAACCATTATGAATAGGAATCAATATACATCTGAGCTCAATAGAAACACAAGCAAAATATTCTTTATGAAAACCACGATTAATTCATTGAAAAAGAAAAACATTGGTCATTCATAACCCACACATTGTTACAAACCACTAAGACTTTTCTTTTTTCTTTTTGAAGATAAGTAAAAGCATCACCTCATACAACTGGTATGTCACTTTAGAAGACTTTGATTAATCTTGTGGATTCATTTGGATTTTTTTTGACCATTTTTCAGAACTTTTCAGGTTTTGTGTGTGATACACTGTAAACAATTTAAGCCAGTAAAACAAAAAATCCAATAAAAAACATAATCCTTATTTCCTTTCACTTTTTCTTGTTCACTCAACTTTAAACATCAGCTGCACTGACCTAAAACTATTTGTCAGTGATTCAAAAAATATTTAGTTGTGGTTAACATAAGATAATTAGTTTTCTGGAAAGGTGAACTACTCTGTAACAAAACTTATTAAGTTGTGCCAACTGAACAATTTTGTCTGCAGAACTGGAATGACTGAAGTTGAGTGAATGAAAAAAAAAATCTTTATTTTCTTAAATTTTTTTCTGGTGTACTTAACTTTTAAAACATCAGTTGCACTGACCTACAGTAAATGTCTGAAGTTGAGTGAACAAAAAAAGAAAGAAAGAAATAATACATTATCAGAACAAATAAACATAGTTCAATTGAAACAAAATAAAACTGAAACAAAGACAAATGTTAACAAAACATTTATTATACACAGAATTAGAAACAAGACAGGAGACAAAACAATAACCGTAAACAAGACAAGGATCAAAACATGGCAGGAGAAACAGGGGAAATGCTTTGTAATGTTTCACAGGGAAAAACAAGACTCAGCAAAGAGTCTGTGTGAATAAGGTGTATTTATAGTCCTAGTAATCAGTCCATCATTAGTTAAGCTGTTCCAGAAACTGGTTCTTCCATTGATTTATAGTTTGTTGTTAGGGTTAAAAATACTGCATACTTTATTTTTTTTAAGTGAGGAGGTCTGAGATTAACTCAACTTAAAGTAGCAAGTTGGCAGATGCTTTTTTTGGGTGAACTTGCAAAGTTTTGCTCACAAAACTAATCTTTTTAATTTATTGAAGAAAATTTAGATTTAGGTTAAGTAAACGTGGTAAATGTAGTTGTACAGACATTTTTACAGATTTTTGCCAAACCAACAAAAAACAAACAAACAAGTAATTTCAACTTTTTTCAAGTTGGATATTTACAGGGTACTGTACATGAGGGAGAGTACAAATGATGACAATTTTCATTATTGTGTGAACTAACCTTTTTTTAAAAAGTGTAATCGTACAATATCCATGCTCTTGCAACACCCTTCTTATCAGTTTAAAACAAACATGCTAACTCAACACATTTTCAGCTCCAATATATCCCTCTTGACAGATGTGGCATCTACTGTTACACACATCAGAGCCTCCCCAACATCATGGCGCTGTGGCGATCATCATTTACATTTTTGTGTATTTACAAAGCATCTGGCCAAATCTGCTTGTTAGTAATTAATTCCAAACGAGACGCTGCTGTGCCATCAATGCAAAGTCACAACCAATGACCAGCATCACCAAGGCAAAATATCCTCACCCTTTCATGCAGAGTACACAACAGCAAGCCATGTGTCCTTGGAGGCAATTAACCCACAGTTAATTAGAAAATGAGTCCATTTATTTTATTAGACAAGACAGAATTAAAGGACTGGATTAGACTAGGTGACGCGGTGGCGCAGTGGGAAGCGCTCTCGCCTTACAGCAAGAAGGTCGTGTGCATTTGGGTTTTTTCCGGGTGCTCTGGTTTCCCACAAGTCCCAATAATTTTTTTTGCATAAATTATGTATAAACAGATTAATTAAATACAATTCTGTAGCTCCTTGTCAACTGTAATTTAGATTCAACACTACATATCGTGTGATGTGATATATGTTACAGTGGTGTATATACAGCCATTTTCAGATCTCTCCAGAGATGGACTTAGAATTAGAATTAGATGGATTTAGATGGATTTAAATCCAGAATAGGATTTAGGTCTGGGCTCTAGCTGGGCCACTCAAAGACATTCACTGAGTTGTTGTGAAGCCACTCCATTGATATTATGGCAGTGTTATATTACCCCAGTCTGAGGTCAAGAGTGGCGGGTCCTCCACCTCTAGACTCTGCTCCTCCTGTCACAACCTGTCTTTCTCGTGTGTTAGTTTTCGTCATGTGACCATCCCCATGTGCTCCTTTGTTCCAGTTCCTGCCATCGTTATGTTCATCACCTTCACCTGTGCTCATCCCCTGTGTGTTATCAGTCCAATCATCCCCTGTGTATTTATAGTCCCTGTGTTCAGTCTTTCATTGGCCTGCATTCTCGTTCTGTTGATGTCTGTCTTCACACTATGTTCTTCCTGTGTTCATCTTCGTAAGTGTTGTAAATAAATATGCGTGTTTTGATAATCTTGAGATCCCGTGCCTTCCTTTAGTAAACCCAGGCGTTACAAGCATTATGAATACTTTCCAGATGCACTGTATATGAGAACAGTAAAAATGACTGCTTTGGTAATTGTAGTAGTTATAGAATTCTGCTGGTTCCAGTGTGTTAAAAACGCCCCTGAAAATATTTATGTCCAGGAAGGTCATGAAAAACACAAAAACAAGGTAATGAGCTACCAGTACTTTTGTTATTTTACAAATGTGTTACATTTGCAGTGTGTATAGTGAACAAAGTGTTTAGATCGTAGTTAAATTTAACTTGATCTGAGAAAGAAAGAAAGAAAGAAAGAAAGAAAGAAAGAAAGAAAGAAAGAAAGGAAGAAAGAAAGAAAGAAAGTTGTAATACTTGTTAGACCAGCACTGAAGTTTATCTCTTCCAGTTTTTAAGTATGTCAGTTTAAATGTTTACCATAGTAAATGTTTCCTCAATTATGAAATAACAATATAACACTGCCACATGCTTAGTTCCTTCTGTGATCATCTCCTGCTATTCAAGGACATCGAAAAATACTTAAAAAGTCAAGAACTCCATTATACATTTAGATTTTCTGCAAGTATGACATATTTCCAGCACATTTTTCTGCCCATTCAATTTCCTCAACAGTTTGGCGTATTACACAGAATAACATGACGGGCTGACTGTAAGTGAAATATGACAGTATAATTGAGTGTCCATTTTGTGGTTATCAGCCAGTGAAGAGTAGAGATGTGAACGTGTGAAAGGACTGCAGGTCTGTGTGAAAGTGAGCTCAGCCTTGTGTCGAGTCTCTGGAGAACTGAGATGGCAGGCAGACCCAGTGAGGAGTTTGCTGTGCCCTGAACACCTCCGTGTGAGCCGGTGGACAGAGTTTGATGTCCCAGTGCTCATCCTCCATAACCTCATCCTCAACCTTGAGTAAAACACATTTAACAACAGGACGCAGACTGACATATGAGCTGCAGGCTGACAGAACATTTTCCATGGGGTTACATACATATATTACTCTCTGCTCATTCTGTACTCACATTTCGAGACTATATGACTATACTGTATAGTTGAAGGCAAAATGTTTAGCTCTCCTGTGAAAATTGTAATTATTTTTCAAATATTTCCCAAGTGTTGTTTAAAAGAGAGACATTTTTTCAAAATTTTTTGGCAACATGTTTAGTTTAAGTAACAATTCAGACCATTTACTACTGGCTTATTGCCTGCCTATTATTAAGATATTACCTGTTTATTAGCACTTATAAAATATGATATTATTACACATCCTTAAATAAGGACCCATTACCAGAGCAAAAAACTTTTAATAGCTAGAAAGGTGGTTTTGTTTAGGTATTGGGTATCTGTAAAGTGTAAAGTGCATCTGTATCATTCAATGACTGCCATTTTCTCATTGTATTGTTGTGGTGTGTGTTTGCCTGAGGTTCTTCTCAGATACCTGCTTCTTTGGTAAAATTTGTATTTGCAGACTTGAAAAATGAGTTTTTAGTATTAAATAAACCATGGTCCATAAAATGAACATAGTCCATGGACCATGGTGGCTCAATCGTTAGCACTGTTGCCTCACTGCAAAAAGTCCGCTGGTTTGAGTCCTGGCTGGGCCAGTTGGCATTTCTGTGTGAAGTTTGCATGTTCACTTGGGTTTGCTCTGATTTCCCTCAAAGACATGTGGTACAAGTGAATTGAATAAACAAATTTAGTGTGTTAATTAGAGAGTCAACTTCAATACTTAGGTTCACTAAACTTAAAACATCTCCATTACACTTAAATGATAAAAAAGTCCTATCAACATCATTCTTAATTATTATAACTTATCTTTTTAACTCAACTTTGACCACGTCCTTTACAATTGTATTGTCAAGTCCTGTCAACTTAACCTGAGTTAAGACAACTTCAGCCCTAATATTAAGTCCAATTTTACTAGTTTTTTTGCAGGATAAAAAATATTTTTTTTTTGTTTACTCACACATTCCTAATACATTTACAGTTATAAAAAATGTTAAGCCACATGATTTAATAGCAGAATCCTGTAGTTTTTTTGTACTACAGTAATCAGTTTATTTAATCTGACATTCACATCCAGGCCCGTAGCCAGCCTATTGATTTTTTTTTCTGAAAAGGTGGACCTTTTTCGCAGTTATTCGCCTCATGCAAGGTTTAAATACTGCATTTTAGTGTCATTTTAAGCACTCGTTTTTTGCTGGATCAGCTTGTCAGATGGTGGTTATAACCACACTTTTTGATGTACTGAAAATATTTCCCACAATTTCTATAATTTCTACAATTCCTACAAAAGTGCTTGCCATACCATTTTATTACCAAATATATTTATTTAATAATTTGCTTTTAAACTGTAAATTATTATAGTTTTAGATAAAATGTTATGAGATTTCTTTTTTTTTAAATACAAATTTATTATCATCCATAATTAAAGGAAAAAAAAGGAATTTGGTGAAACATGTTTTAACTAAAAAGTGTAGCCTATAAGCAAATAAAATCTGGTCATTTCATTCAACTTTTCTCAGTCAGAATTTGGTCACTTAAATAATAAAAAATGTAATTTGTCTTAAAGCTTTCTTTTATCAATAATTTTCACAATTTATGATGGCATAGCAGTCAAAAAAGGGACAAGCGAGCACATGTAAAGGCCAAATTCTAGATTTTGTTAGGGGGATGGGTCTTTCGAACCACTCAAACCCCCTTTCCTTTCACCCCCCACCCCCCTAGCAATGGGCCTCACATCTTATTTCATAATATATATATATATATAAAATTTTATTTAAAAAGTTTAATGTTAATTACATAATAATAATAATAATAATAATAATAATAATAATAGTAACAATAATAAATTAGCAATCATTTACAATATTATAGAATGTATAATGTATTTTTTAAGTGACAAAACATTATTGGAATGTTTTAAGGAAGTAAATAGTATTTCCATCTTAAAACTTAAAAAATATCCTTAATTCAATGTTACTTCTTACTTTGTAATTGCTTGTGAAACTAAAACTTCACATACTGTATGGATTCAAAGTATGTCAAAATTCATGTATAATTCAACAATGTAAATTATGACTTTCAAAACTTGTTTCATTCATACATTTTACTATCATCTGGAAATTAAAACAATTATTTCAATTATTTAATTTTCTTCTATTTAGTTGTATTTTTAAAACAGCACACACACATTTATGTATGTTTTATTTTACTTATTTATAATTGGAATCATTAAACGTTTGGCAATAGAATTCCTTAAATCCTGTAAATCCTTTTTTTTCTGTAATATTTTTGCGGCATTTCTAAAAGCTGTGGATTCTAAGAGTATTTTTCTCACTGTCCTGAAATTGCAGTGCCGAACCATACCTTTCTGATGGCTCTGACTACTGTTATTACTCCACTTTCCAGCAGCGTAAAAAGATATTCATCCAGCGCTCACTCCATCTCAATCTTTCTCCACCATTTAAACTGACTGAATGTTATTTTCAGGTGTGTGTAGTCAAACTGCCAAATGAGCACTCTGAAAAAACTAGAAAAAGCCAGATGTTTCTCTCACATCTGAAGCCAAGTTGAAGTCAGGTCTCACCTGTAATGATCAGAATTATCCCAGACACCCCGATGAGAAGTACACATGCTGCTGATTACGTGATATCACAGCTTGGTTGATGAAACGTTGAGTGGATGTTAGGAATTTTCTTAAAATATCATATGATTTTCTCAGTATTATGTGGATTTTGCAAAGTACTAAATTTAATTTATTCAAATTTACTGAAACTCATTTAGGGATAATAAGCATTCATTCAGACTGGTCAACATATATCAATTAAATTAAACTATTAAAAAAATCTATTTAAAAATTGTTATTCATTAATTCATTTGTTCATTTTCCTTTAGTTTAGTCCCTTATTTATCAAGGATTACCACATCGGAATGAACCGCCAACTATTTCAGCATATGTTTTACACAGTGGATGCCCCTCCAGCCGCAAACCAGTACTGGGAAACACCCATACACTCTTGCATTCACACATGCACTCATACACTATGACCAATTTAGTTAATCCAATTTACCTATACCGCATGTCTTTGGACTGTGCACTCTCAGAATTAAAGGTACGCAAGCTGTCACTGGGGTGGTACCTTTTCAAAAGGTACAAATTTGTACCTAAAAGGTCTATATTAATACCTCAAGGGTACATATTAGTACCTTAAAAGTACAAAAGTGTTCCTCTTAAAATTTGTAGGTACTAATATATACTTTTGAGGTACCATTATGGACCCTTTAAGTACAAATATGTACCTTTCGAAAAGGTACCACCCCAGTGACAGCTTGCATACCTTTATTTCTGAGAGTGTGGGGGAATATCCAAAGCATATAATAGACATTGTATTTCACTACTATATAGAACAAACTTTTGTGAAGGTGAGAAATAAGCAGGCACATGTGTTTGAAAGTATCATATATTGTGTTAAAAAAAAATAAATTCACAAAGTGCAGGAAAGCAGTTGCACTTCATCATAATTCACAATTAGTTCCATTCTATTGCTTTTTGCACTGTCAGGGACTATTTTTCTGGTGGAAGGATATGTTTTATTGACTTCATAACTTAAATACATGTACATGTAGTTTTGACTTTAATATTTGATTTTAAGTGGTAAGCATTATATAAAACTATAACACTGTAAAAAGGGATTATTTACTTCACTTAAATAAGTCAGTAAATCAAACGTGACAAGTTTACTTTACTTAAATAATGAGTAAATGAATAAATAATTTTCCTTATTTAAAAGCTGATTTTTACTTCTGCATCAAGCGTATACTCATATGGTCCGACTCAGCCTCACGCAGTCGCATAGCCCTCGCCGTGGCTGACGACAACGCTGACGCGTACATATCAAAAAAATTTTACTATACATTGCAACGATGCAAGCTTTGTGATTGGTTGGTTTGGTAGCAGTGAATAGAGTGGCCGGTGCTGAGAGTTGCAAGCCCAATAAAGTGATTGTTTACAGGCGTCGAGTCCCATGAAGGAGCTCCAGATGAAAACTTTTGTTTTGTGTTCACCTTATGATTAAAGTTGTTCCCGCCTCTGAATGAGCGAGTTTTAGCTACTGTACTTGTAGCATTTGAAAAAAAACAAAACACCTATGAAGAAACTCGAAACAGAGGAACATAAAAACCTACTGCCTGCTAGCGTTTTAAAAGTGTTATTGCAAAGCAACACAAACATCACGCAATTGTCCCCTTGGAATTATAAGTTTCTATTTCCATACTGAATGATTTTGAGATATTGAGCTTCAAAGTTTTTGCATTCCATAGCAAACAGTATGTGTGTAACACTTTTATTTTATTTTTTTAAATAAAACGGCTTAAAATGTAAAAAACTTCTAAAAAACACTCCATAATGTAAATAAGTTGTCATTTAATATGAATGTCAATAACTAAATTTTGACAAAAATGTCAGATAGAACCTTATGCAGTAATTCTAAGGTGATGAAATCACTCTACTCGAAGTATAAATCAACCTGGGGTCCGTTCTTCGTACATGGATTACTCAATTAGATGGATTTGGTTATTGACGATTTGACATGATCCAGGATCGTTTCGTCTTCAAAACGCTTCCGAGAGTTGTTGTCATAGCAACAGTTCTGGTAGCTCAAGCCTGCTCGAGAGCAGGCTCATTTCATGTAAACAGGATTAGATTGGGTCATTTCAAGCAGAGGTAATACTGAAAGTATGTACCGAATGCTGATATTTTCTTACAGTAGTAACCTATACTGTAGGTTATATATACTTGGAAAAATAGTAAAATAAAAAAATTATACTGTATATACATGTATAATAATTAATACTATTTAATAGTAAATAATTAATAATATTTATGCTTATATACATATAAGTTTAATAAGTCATATAAGTCTGTCATACACTTTACATCCCCGGGCAGAAAAAAACTTCTCAATAGGATTGAGAAATGGAGAATATGAGATGAGTTTTGATTTCTAAATTGCAATTATGTGTGACTGGTGTTTACCTACTGTATGTGATGAGTTAGTATGCAAAGTAGGACGACTGACTTTACAATTGTGAATGACAGTGTGTTCTTTGTGAAAACAAGATATTTTCTGCCTGAAAATTGTGCCAAATGCAGAGAATTGTGTGTAGTGTATGGAAAAAAGTGTGTTTTAAATCTGCAATTTGAGTGTAAAGCAGGAATTGTGCTTGTAGTTTAGCAGAATTGGTTCAGGGGGTTGGTGCATCAGTTACATGTTGTAGTCATTTTGTCTGCAGTATAAGTAATTGTGTGTAAACAATTGGGAAAAACTGGAAGCGAGGTACGAAGAACAGACCCCTTAACTTGAAGCCGTTAAGGTGAGTTAACTTAATATTTATAATTATGCACATATTTCATTTACTTGAAGATTTTAAGGCAACAGATTTACTCATAATACGTAAGGTCAACTAATCCTTTTAAAAGCAACACTTTAAGTAGTCAACTAATCATTTCTTACAGTTTCACTTTTTTTTTGCTTAATGCCCAAAAACAACCTTCAGCTGTAATTTAATCTCAGCAGATTGTCACACATGACTGCTTAATTAAATTCTGAATGCAATGATGTCTCCATAGAGTGAAGATATGACAGAAAAAGCAGAAAACACCCCCTGCAGTATGTTTGAGCATAAGATAAATGTATTTATCACACACAATGCACCATTTGTAAATGTACGTTTTTTTCTTTCACAGCCATTTCCGAATACAGCAGCATAAACAGGGGCCATATCCCTTGATGCCCATTAAAAGGAAAAAAAAAAAAAAAACATCTTCATGCACAGAGACCCGTAATGGATGTGCAGATTTTACTCTAGTGCCACATCTAGCAGCTGCAGGGTGAAGGCGCAGTGCCTTTGTTGCCTAATTGACTGCATGTGGCGGAAATAGACATGAATGGGGTGTCAGGCCGGAGCCAGAATGGAACATTTGGATGCGGAACTAAAGCAGCGGCCTTATCGGTGAACACATACACACAGACTGTTCGCTTTTACAAAGAGATAGAAGAGACATGCACACATACTCACAGCTGAATCCAGTGTCCTGTGACACTCTGATAACATTGGAGCAGTTTGAAATGTTTTCAAGAATGGTCTGCATCTCGAGACCCATCGGCGCAATAAAACATTTTGTTGAGTGTGTAAATTTGGATTTATAACGCTGTGTGCTACTTTGGAAGAAAATAAAAGGCTGTTCAAACTTTAAACAGGAAAGGTGGAATCCTTACAAGTTGGCAGAAATAGTGATTTATTGCTGCTGGTGTGAGGCACATGAGATTGGAAAGATCTATTGTGCGCATTAGGTGCAACTGTGTCTGCTGATAGCATTGTTTATCTGTAAACACAGCCTGCGTTGTTTTAACATCTGACATTTTGCTAATATGGAGATGCATTGTGTGTGTGACTTGTATTTTTGGTTTGCTTTCTTTTCTTAATCCATAATTTTCAAACTCAAAACAAATAACCAGTTTAGAGATTACATTTCAAATCCATAAAAAACACACACCAACACACACACATATACAGTTAAAGTCAGAATTATTATCCCTCTTGGATTATTAACCCCTGATATACAGAATTTCCCCATTTTTATCAACACATTTCTAAACATAATAATTTTTATAACTAATTTTGAATAACTGATTTCTTTTATCTTTGCCACGGTGACTGCACATTATATTTTACTAGGTATTTAACAAGGTTAAGTAGGCAAAGTAGGATAATTTGGCAAGTCATTGTATAATGATGGTTTGTTTGGAACACAATTATGAAATATTGCTTAAAATGGCTGCACAATATATCGTTTCAGCATCAATATTGCAGTGTGCCCCTCTGCAAGTCACATCGCAGGATGTGCAGTGTTGAGTTTGGATTATAATGAACTAAAAATCCAGCCGATTCGAATGTTATCACTAGATTGAATGGCGATTATCAGTGGTTATCAGCTGATAGATATGGACCAGTAGGGGTCTTCTGCTAGTAGGCTCAGAAGGCTGTTATCATCCATCCACATGGTTAATCAGCTATAGATCACATACGGTTGCAGCCAAAAGTTAAGTTAATTTATATTATTTATGAAATTTTAGTAAAGTCCACCTGTACCCCAACCCTAAACCCAACTGTCACAGTAATGTGAAAACAGATCTGGATCTGGAATCTTCTCTATTAGTATAGCTTCTGAGGATATCAGTAGGCGAAGAAGGCCCCATACTGACCCATATTTATCAGCTGATAACCACGGATTACGCCCATTCAATCGAGTGATAACATCCGAAGCGGGTGCAGCATCACAGTTCAGTACACATGATTTCTTGAGTCATTGAATTTTAACCATACTCTGTTAGTGTGAAATACTTTAACTCAGATATGTTTTTTTTAAGGCCTGCAACTGTAAGATTTAAAGTAAATTAAAACCATTTTGGGAACAATAAATCATAAAGTTTAATCTGTGTTTATTTATCAAATGAAGACTATACAGTATTATTTCAGATTTAATAATTTTAATTAATTTTTATTTTTTATTTTATTGCCCTCAATATTGTTAGATTCCACCAAAACTCATAAAGCATGGCTTATTTTGTTTTTATCTTTCTTCTGTTGTTTTCATCTGTGCTTTATTATTATAAAAAAAATAATATTTTATGCAGATGCACTACCCTACCAAATCATCCCAATCAATGTAAAATTATGATTATAAATTAGAAATTTATTCTCAAACAGTTACTTAAAGGGACTTTTCAAGCAGTTTGGACAGACATGTGTAGGTATAGTGTATATACCGTCATAGTGGGATGATATAAACACACCCAGATCGTGGACCAATTGGAGTGGTTTTGAGATTGACCGCAACTTGAAGTAGGAGTGCGGTCCCCCCGCCCACCGAATTGATTGACAGCTGCATATTAACATGTCTCCGTAGTAACGTTTATAATCCTATTAACAAGACAGGACGTGTGCAAAGCAAGCATAAATAAAAGGTCTGTTCAGTTTGCTAGGATCATCAATCATCATCAAATGTGATCAAGAGTGAGTTTACAAGTTTTAAATGTTTTAAAACAGTGCATGTGTGTAATAAATTACAGCGATTTACTTCAGCTTTACTTCATCACCACAGCCGTGTGTCAGAACAATTATACAGGAAGACGCTTCAATCCCGGTTTGTGGACGTTAAATCAGGTTTATTTTGTACATTAACGTAACAGATATCGATAAAGCAGTGGATATTAACCTGTATCCTGTCACATTTGCTTGCAAAGACAGTGCAAAGCTAAATGCGTGCACTGTATGTGTGTGTGTCCGCACTGTGTGTGTGTGTCTGTGTTTGTGTTTGTGCGGGAACTTTGTAACGACATTGTGTGCGACTCATTGTTGCAGCTCCACAACAAATGCATCAAATAATCTTTGGTAAAGTTCTTACTGTATTTTTTCCTCACAAACGTTATGTGAGATCTGCTTCTTTTATGTCTGTCAGTTGTCTAAAGCAGCCAAGGGCGGAGACTGAGGCATGCCGACAGGCACATGGGAACTGTGGGCAGGGAGGACTAGCCTTAAAGGCCCAGTACACAAAAACAGCAATAAGCTGTTGAGAGCTATAAAATACAAACTAGTGAAAGCTATAATAAATAATCTGATGGGTGTTTTGAGCTGAAACTTTACAGACACATTCTGGGGACACAAAAGACTTATATTAAATCTGGAAAAAAGGGGTAAACTTTAAATCTTACTGTGAAATTAAATTCATATCGTAAAAAAAGGTAGAAATACAAAATATTGCGATGTCAGCTTTTTCCAGTATCATGCAGCCCTACTTAAGAACGTTACTAATATTGACCTTAAAATGGTTTAAAAAAAAAACTGCTATTGTTATAGCTGAAATCAAACAAATAAGACTTTCTTCAGAAGAAAAAATATTATAGGAAATACAATGAATAATTCCTTGCTCTGTTAAACACCATTTGGAAAATATTTTAAAAAGAAAAAAAAAAAAATCACAGCAGGGCGAATAATTTTGACTTCAATTCTACATGTAATTACATGTACATTAATTAATAATGTACATTTGTGCTTTTGTTTTGTTTTCTTATGTTTATTGTTAGACCCGCTGTATGTATTCAGAACCATTTTCTCCCATGTGTTCAGTTTAAGTTTTCTTATCTTCTTTTCTTTCCCTGCATGTCTTATCTTCAAAGAAAACAAAATCATAAAAATTACCTTGTATTTGTTTATGTTGTGGGGAACAAATATCTCTACAAGTAACTTACTATAATACAATAAACATTGACCTTGTGGGGATGTTTTTTGGACACCATGAGAAAAACATCTCATAAATCACACAGAATGAATCATTCTATGAGTAAAAATGCAGAATATTTCCTGTGATGGATGGGGATAAAACATAAAGTGAACAGAGTTTAAAAAGCATCATGTCTATAGGTTGTTTGCAATCACATGGTTCTGGTGATGTGTGAAATTCAAATAGAAGACAGGAAGTAAAAAACTGAATGGGAGACATAGAGGAAAGTCTGTATTTTTGCTATTTATGCCATATTTCAAAATAGATATAAACAGAAAATAACCACATATGTTGGGCATGATCCTAATATCATGAAGAAAGCCGAGTTTTCTACTGAACTAAATATATTTGCCTGCGACCGAGGCGGTAGGTGTTGTAAGCTACATTACATGAAAAAAAAACTATATTGTTTGGAAGCATACTATAGATAATTACTTGAAATAAACTGACGTGATTCTATTGCTGCTGTAGTACAACACAACAATAGTAATAAACAAATTATTCAATAGGCTTTAGTTTTCTACGCTATAAATATACACCATCACAATGCATCACAGTTTAGACTAACGCTTCAGTATTTATTACAGTTTACCAGATTACTATGCTATGGTATTCTGTAGCGTTTATTAATAACATGTTTATTATAAATTACTAGTTTTTTCCTCCACGAGGATATCTTCCAGACATCATGAAATAACAGATGAAAGGATACAAAAGCATGGACGCCTAGTATACATTATTATTTATTTATTAATGTTTGTAAGGGGGAAAAGTGCTCAACAATAATAACCATCTAGTTTTGTCGCAAGTGTTGCATTTCTTTTGTGTTCAGTCATTAAACTTACCATCAATAAACATTCACCGCTGCTGCGCATCTCAATGTTCACGTTACGGTTGTTTATTTCTGTTTACACCAGTAAAGACATGTATTATTGCAAAACCATACGGAAAGTTCATTGCAGCAATTACATGGCAGGGTACGTTATTTATATTCTCCTGGATTTTGTAGAAGTGTGGTGGTGTTTGCAACATAACATATTAATATTACAGTTTTTCGTGAATGCTTAAACCCTAACCGAGATTCTTATAGCACAATTTATAAAACAATTAATTCTTATAGCAAAACCACTCGCTGAGTTTGTAAAATTAAAAGCACAAACACTGCTTTGCACTAAGTTTGCTATTTTGTAACACACACTTTAAAATTGTAGGTACAATCCACTGAACAGCACTCATTTTGCAGAACTGTAAACACAACTCACTGTTTTACATTGAATTTCCAAATGATCAACACACTCATGGCAAAGCTATACACATGTCTGGCTATTATTTACAGTATTTTGCCAACTGTCTGGCACACTGTCACATGTGAAAACTGATTTAGATAATTAGTTCACTTTGCAATCAGATACTTTCCCCGGTGCCTTGGACTAGAGGACATTGCATGTGATGTAGATGAAATTTTGTGGCCGGACCCAGAGAGACGACACGATGTAGTCTGATTTATTTATTTTTTTCTCAGTGAAATTACTATTTTGTGTTTTGATTTGGAAAAACACTTGTGTTTGTTATGATGTGTGTAAATAAACACCTGTACTTGAAGTTTGCATCTCTGTATGTTTACAGAACTATGAGAAAGCAAACTGACATAGCCTAGCTTGTGCAAAGAGAAGGCAAAAGTCAGATGTTTTTTTTTATTTAATTTTATTTATTTGCTTTTCAAAAACATAACAATTTAGGCCAAACTCAATCCAAACATAATCTTGCACACACTGACTGAAACATGTTATACAGTGAATCAAATATAAAGCCATACAATTACACACACAAAACAAACAAAAAACAAACAAACAAACAAACAAACCAACAAACAGCAAAAAAAATAAAAATAAAAAATAAACAAATAACTTACGTAACAAAAAAAAAAGAACAACATACCTTGCAGACATCAAACAGAAACTCTGTAAGGGGTTAAATAAAGGCATATTCTTGAACCAAATTATACAATTGTTTAGTCTTCTCACTCTTCATTATTTTTAGAGCTTCTACATAGATGGCAAACTCCTTTTTAAAGACAATCAGTTGAGGAGCTGTTTTCAAAGCAAAAGCCAGATGTAGTTTTTACTCATTTCATCAGTGTGTAGTTGGAGCATTGTGTGCTTATTAATGTGATGGCTTGTGTTAAATGTTTGATACAAAAATACTATTTATTTTTACGAAGGTTTTGAAGAGTAAAGCAAGATTTATTAGCTTTTGCAAGAGAACAAAAAGTTTTGCAGATTTGGTGAAGGGGTTTCTTATTGGTGTGTAGAGTTTTGCAAAAATAGCCAATAGTTACAAAAAAATTAAGCATTCAGAAAAAAACTGTAATACACATGCCTGTATATAATCTTTATTGGTGCTGTCAAATGATTTATCACGTTTGTACAAATGGATTATTACATGCTGCATTTTCTTCCATTTTTTGTCAGTTTCAAACTTTCTCCCTATTATGAGAAAAAAAAAAAAACTTTTGGAAGTCTATAAAGCTGTTCACCTTTTCTTATTTTGACCAATTTAAACAATTTAAAACAACATAAAACAGAAACATTTTGATGTTCTGATTCTGATTCCTATGTAGAAAAATCACTTCCTTCCCTCCATCTGATTTTCGTGTGTCATCAATGACACAACCTATAGGAAGTCCCCATAAAGATAGCTGTACT